>PITA01026199.1:0-23048 GCA_004023965.1 Spilogale gracilis
TCCTTTGCTGTACAGAAGCTTTTTATTTTGATGAAGTCCCAGAAGTTCATTTTCGCTTTTGTCTCCTTTGCCTTTGGAGACGTGTCTTGAAAGAAGTTGCTGTGGCCGATGTCAAAGAGGTTACTGCCTATGTTCTCTTCCAGGATTTTGATGGATTCCTGCCTCACGTGGAGGTCTTTCATCCATTTCGAGTTTGCCTGACAAATGCTCAGGCTTTTTAAAGAAATAGAAATTTAAGGGGGAAAATGTTTTAACCTTGTGAAGTTAACAACAGCAACAAGAAGTTTAGTGCTATACCCCATGCTGACAAAGACATGGTCGAAATAATACTGAAAAAGAGAATCACTGTAGTATGAATATTGGTTGGTATATGTTGATGGATTTATAGGTGATGGTCCTCACCGATCTATCTTTAAAAAGTATTGCATTTTAGCCATGATGGATTCCAGAAGGCCTGGAATATTCTGCCCTCTCTCCTTAGGGTGCAGGCTGGAGTTTTGACTTCACCCTATGCACAGAGGGACAAGGAGGCAATAGGGTTCTTTACTGAAACCCCTGTTTCCCGGTGGCAGTCCCTTTTGGAAAGAGCTTGTTTGGGCCCTGGTCAGCAGCAGTCCTTTGTGGCAAAGCCTGCCTTTGTGTTGACTTGCAAGATTTTGTGTTTCTGGGGCCCCTGGGTGGCTCAGTTGGTTAAATGACTGCCTTCGGCTCAGGTCATGATCCTGGAGACCCGGGATCGAGTCCCACATCGGGCTCCCTGCTCAGTGGGAAGCCTGCTTCTCCCCTTCTCACTCCCTCTGCTTGTGTTCCCTCTCTGGCTGTGTTTCTCTCTGTCAAATAAATAAAATCTTTAAAAAGAAAAAAAAAAGATTTTGCGTTTCTTCAGGCAAAATGTAAAAAAAAAAAAAAAGTTACTATATAATTTGTTCCCAGAGGTTTGAAACATTCAGTGAAACTTTTTAAAACTTTGCATGATGTACTTTTTTTTTTAGGAAGTTATTGTTTGAGAATAGTGTCTTTTTATACCAGGAAATAGTTATCCTGAAATGATGTTGAAAACTTCTTCTTCCCTTTATTTATTTATTTTTTAATTTTTTAAATCAATATGTGTTATAGTAACAAGTCCTGAGTACTTGGTGTCTTCATTCATTCCTGTGCTTGAAGAGGGGCACTGAGGTTTTTACTTTAGGTCCTGGGGCAGCTGAGGTGGTGTGGTTCTGAGAGGGGATCTGAAGAGGACTTCCTGTCCTCCAACCTACTTGCTAGGCCTTCACACGTTTGCTTTCTGGCACTGTGGACTATGTCCTTCTCCTTGGTGTTCTGGCTTTGTGATGGGGGCAGATGGATGGGTGGAGGAGGCCACCCGAAGAAAATAAACTGATGTCACAGATCAAAAAAAAATTGCATTTTATAAACACATAAACACCTATATACCTACACATGGACACATAGCATATAACTGCTTTATAGGATATCCCGGTTTGAGCAATGGCAGGGCACAACTCTTCCCATATAAGTGAACATACTGAAAACTTCCACCATTTCAAAACAAAAAAATTCACTTAGGATATGACTATGAAAAAATGACACTGATTCATTTCTGTAGCTTGTGCAATCTGTCATCACTTTATTGTCACTCCTGAAAAATTGTGTCTCTTAAATTCATTTCTGTAAAGAAATATTGATTTTTGGCAGGAATAAAGCTGTCAGAACATTAGTGGAGAGGTAATATTATCACATAATTAAGAAAAAAATGATCACATGTTATACACTAGTAACATTAGTCATATGGAAAGCAATGTAAAGGCTGCACCAGCAAAATAAAGTGGGTTTAAGAAGACAGAGTCTGGGGGTACCTGGATAGTCAGTTGTTAAGCACCTGCCTTCAGCTCAGGACATGATCCTAGGGTCTTGGGATGGAGCCCCACATAGGGCTCCCTGCTCGGCAGGAAGCTGCTCCCTCTTCGACTCCCCCTGGTTATGTTCCCTGTCTTGGTGTGTCTCTGTCAAAAAACAAACAAACAAACAAACAAAACCAAGTAAAATCTTAAAAAAAAAAAAGTGAAAAAATGGACAGAAGAATATGTGGGTGAGGGGTACTACAGAGGATGAAGTGTTTCATAGTGATTTTGTTTCTGGCATTTGGGAAAATCCATTTCAATTTTATACCCAATTCAGATCTGACTCTTTTAGCCAAAATGGAAGGTTCTATCCCCCTCTCTCCCTCACCATGACCACATGTTATAGAGCACAGACTCACTATACATTGTTAATAAGACAAATCATTTCTCCTGTTTTCTGTTTTGGAAAGAACAAACTTTCATAAAAATCAATTAGTGAAGATTCTCTCCATTATGTGAATTTTAAGAGATTTTCATTAGCAGGGTCCAAAAATAATCTATAAAGAGTAAAAAGGTTCTTAAATAAGAAAGTGACCAAAGCCAATATAAATCAGTATATGATCAGAAAAATATAGGGAAACCAAAATAAAATCAAAGATAAAATAGAGATCTCCATAACCTGGAAAAAAGAAAAATTCATTTGGATAATATTTCTCTGAGCAAGGCACAGTGTAAGGTTTTAACTTTAAGGCCCATTTCAATAAATCTGGATAATGGGTTTGCTTTGCTAGCTACATATGATTTCTCGAAAGTTAACTTCCAGGTTTGCATTAGTCAAAAAAACCATTAGCAGCAGTTATTTTTGTAACATGGCTAGTTATTACAGTAGATTTTTGTATTTTAATGCAACATTTCCCCTAAATACTGTTTATGAGCAAGAATAATAAGATATTTAAAAAACTATAAAAAGACTTATTGATGGCAAAATTTATTAGAGCCTTTATACTAGTACTTACTATGGCTCTGCAGTGGATGTGGGGAAGAAGGGAATATAATGTTCAGCATTTCACCAGTGAACCCTTGTTTTGCCATGAAACATGTTGAGGGACCAGTGTCTTTTGGATCAAGCTTTGAAGGCAATGATGTGGCACCACTTCTGTCCACCAACAATGGCCCTTCTCGTTAGTTGGGAAAGGGAGAATAATGGCATGGTAAGGAGTGTGGCTTTTGGACCAGACTGCTGGCATTTGAATTCTGTGACATGTTGGGGAATTTTGGGCAAGTTACTTGACCTCTCTTTGCTTCAGTTTTGTTTGTTTTTTTTTTCTCTCCTGGGTAGGCATAATGGTAGTACCTACTAAGACAAAGTTATTGTGAGCATTAAATAACTTGAAACAATTGAAGTACCTAGAACATCTTCTGGCATATGGTAAATTCTCAATATTAGTCTTGACTATTACAGCAAATAAACAGTTGCACCAAATATCCTTCTTTACAACTCCAAATCTATTTGGGGTTATGATTTATAGGACATGTTCTTTATTTTTGTAGAGGTTTTCCCCAAGACTGCAAATGATCAGACTTTTGTCTTTTTAAGTCTAAAATTTGTGGTTAAAACCAGACTTTCTGGGTGCCTGCATGGCTCAGAGGGTTAAGCCTCTGCCTTCAGCTCAGGTCATAATCTCAGGGTCCTGGGTTTGAGGCCCACATCGGGTTGTCTGCTCAGCAGGGAGTCTGCTTCCTCCTCCTCCTCTCTCTCTGCCTGCCTCTCTGCCTACTTGTGCTCTCTCTCTGTCAAATAAATAAATAAAATCTAAAAAAAAAAACAAACAGATTTTCTTTTTTCTAATCTAAAAACATGACCATCTGAACCTTTGGGTTTTTTTCTCTTTAATCCCTAAATCATTTTGCGGTGGTATAATGACAAATGGGGTTACTTTTACCTTTGTTCTGCTGTGGAATATATCTTAAATTTCACATCAATGAATAACCAGAGCACTAAGGTTTGATTAGGGTTTCATCACTGACAATATGCCTTCACACGCATAAAAGAATGTGTTTCTTCCTATACCACTTTCCTTTAAGCCCAGGGTGTCTCCTTGCCCCACCTGTAGGTTCAGTTTTATGTTCAACCCCAGAGAGGAAGCATGAATCATTTATTACTCATTTATTTATCCTCTTTTTTTTTTGAGAGAGAGAGAGAGAGTGCCCATGCATGGGCAGGGTTGTGAGAGGGGAAGAGAGAGAGGGAATCTTAAGCAGGCTCCACACCTAACACAGAGCCCCATGTGGAGATTGATCTCACAACCCTGAGATCATGACCTGAGCTGATGGATCCAGGATCATTTATTTAAATCTGTCATACCTGTTGTGCATTTATTTAAATCTATCTCACCTATTATCCATTTATTTAAATCTATCTCATTCTTTATGAAGGATTTCAAACAGATATCAGCTCACTATCAACATCAGCTTTGCTACTCATCATCCTACAACACTCAGAAAATGACCTGCTACTCAGGCATGCAGTAGCTAAATCTGACCCCCTTGCTCCAGCTCTCTCCTACAGAGCTCATACACGCGCACACCTAGATCCTATCTTATTGGCTCCAAAGTCCATTCATTTCAACTTCCCAGGTCCCAGATAACCAGATCTCCCACATCATAATTTGTTCTAAGTAATCCTTGATCAAACTCTCTTTTATAGAGCCTCTTGGGGAAAAAAATAAGGAAAACAATACATGGTGATGGTCAGTATTTTTAAGGAAGTCATACCAGTTTCCATGTTCATATCCCTCAGAGAGAAAAAAATTCACATTATTGAATTCATGGAGAGTACAGTGCTTGCAATTTTTTTGTGGGAATATTTGTCCAAACGTTTCCCCCTTTTTTGTTTAAGATTGAAACCAAAGAACTAAATGGATCTGTCCAATAAATTCCTCCAGTGAAACAATAGATGTCATTATTGTCAATCAAATATTGTCAGAGTGCCCCATGTCTTTGAAGCAAATGCCCAGATTACTTACAATCTAGAGAATACACATATGCTTAGACTTATGAAAAAGAAGAAAATAGGAGCCTGGAACTAATATTTGATGTCTGAATTATATATACTAATGACTTTTTTAACTGAGTGATTTACTCAGATTTTTCCATTTTAAGATTTGTAACACCCTAAAACACAGATTAATTTTTCTGATACTAATCTGCTCCATCAGCTTCCCTAAATAACATTGCCCAAATATTTTAGTATATTCTTTACTGTGGTAAAATATATATAATATAAAATTTGCAGTTTTAACTATTTTTAAATGTATAATTCATTCACATTAATTACATTCACAATGTTGTGTAATCATCACTACTATCTATTTCCAAAATTTTTCTTTTTTTTTAAAGATTTTATTTATTTATTTGACAGAGAGAAACACAGCTAGAGAGGGAACACAAGCAGAGGGACTGAGAGAGGGAGAAGCAGGCTTCCCACTGAGCAGAAAGCCCAATGTGGGGCTCGATCTCGGGTCTCTAGGATCATGACCTGAGCTGAAGGCAGTTGCTTAACCAACTGAGCCACCCAAGTGCCCCCAAAACTTTTTCATCACCCCAACTAGAACCTGTACTCATTAAGCAGTAACTCCCTATATTCCCCTTCCCCTCCCCAGCCCTTTGTAACTTTTACTCTACTTCCTGTCTCTACAGATTTGCCTATTCTAGATACTTCTTATAAGTGGAATCATACAATATTTGTACTTTTATGTCTACTTTATTTAACTTAGCATAATGTTTTTAAGATTCATCCATGTTTTAATACATATCAGAACTTTATTCCTCTTTTTGACCAAATAATATTTTGTTGAATATATATACCATATTTTGTTTATCCATTCATCTGTTGACAGACACTTGGGTTGTTTCAGCCATGTGGCCATTGTTTGTTTGTTTGTTTGTTTTAGATTTTATTTATTTATTTATTTGACAGAGAGGGAGATCACAAGTAGGCAGAGAGGCAGGCAGAGAGAGGAGGAAGCAGGCTTCCCGCCGAACAGAGAGCCTGATGTGGGCCTCAAACCCAGGACCCTGAGATCATGACCTGAGCTGAAAGCAGAGGCTTTAACCCACTGAGCCACCCAGGTGCCCAATTTGGCTATTTTAATAATACTGTAATGCATACAAGTATCTGTTTGAATCCTATTTTCAATTCTTTGGGTATATAACTGGATACATAGGAGTTGGATTGCTATGTGATATGGTTTAGCTTTTTGAGGAACATCTAAAACTGCTTTCCAAAACTGTTGCACCAGTTTACATTCTTACCAGCAGTGTAGCAGGGTTCAATTTTCTTTTGTGTGAGGCCTCTGATTTTGTTCTTCCCTTTCCCGATTGTTTTTGCTATTCTGGGACCCTTGCAAATCCATATGAATTTGAGAATTGGCTTTCCCATTGCTGGGGAAGAAAGAGCTGTTAGAATTTTTATGGGAATGACACTGAATCTGTAAATAGTTTTTAATAGTATTGACATATTAACAATATTAAGGCTTTCTATCCATGAACATGGGATGTCTTTCCATTTAGTTAGATCTTCTTTAATTTCTTCCAGCAATTTTTTATAGTTTTCAGTGTACAAGTTTTTCACTCCTTTGTTAAATTTGTTGCTTTTGTTCTTTTATTCTTTTAGGTACTATTTTAAGTGAAATTGTCTCCTTAATTTTCTTTTCAGAGTGTTAATTTTTGTCATATATAAACACAACTAATTGTTGTTGGTTAAGCTTGAATTCTGCAACTTGCCAATTTTATTAGCTGTAGTAGTTTCTTTTGTATTTGGTGGGATTTTCTATACAAAGGATCATGTCCCTTGTGGATGGAGATAGTTTTACTTTCCTTCTCTCTTTGAATTTCTTTTTTCTTGTCTATTTTCTCTGGCTAGAACTTCTAATACAATGTTGAATAGCAGGGTGTTCTTATTTTGTTCATGACTTTAGGGAGAAAACTTGTACTCGCTTACTGCTTAGTATATTAGCCATGGATGTTTTCCTTAATGCCCTTTATCATGTTGAGGAATTTCCCTTCACTCTCTAGTTTTCTGAGTTTTGTTTGGTTTTGTTTTTTTGTTTTTTTATCCAGGGAGAGTTTTGGATATCATAATGTCTTGAGTTGAGGATAGAAGTGACATATAACAACTCTTTGCTTGGTGTCTGAGTCTCTTGTAGTAGTGAAATTTCTGCATCAGTGTTTCTCTAGCAGGACCAAAATTAGGCTGAGTAAAAGGAAGGGATCACTGATTTTGTCAAGTATCTGGTATAAAATCTTTGCTGCTAGCCTGAACAGTTCTGCTTTCCTTAGGTTATAATTGGTGCCATTTCTGCTTATGGAGCCAGACTACACACTTGTGTTGGGCCTCCAGCTGGGACTGAGTCTCTTGACTCACCAAAAATAGTTTGGCCTCTACTCTTAGCTCTTGCCACTAGGATGATATTAACTACAGAGCTCCAGTTTCTACACTGATGACTTCTTCCCTCTATCCCCAGGTTGTGGCCCCTGATCAGTGTCTCATTACCCACATCTCTTGTCAAGCCTCCCATCCTCCTACCCACGCTTTCTAAGCATCCCCGGTGACTTGATTGTTATGGTCACTTCTGACTTTGAGAGCCTGGTTCTCATGGTTCTCAATGTCACTCATACATCACCACTTCCTACCCTCTCTTCTGGGCTGATCCAAGGGTAAACCTCAGCCCTCTTTGATTTCCAATAAAATGCCAATCATACAAAGCATATGTGTGGAGAAAACGACACTGAAACTTTGGGGAATGGTTTGGGTTCATAACCCAGTAACATAACAACGTAGAATATCAGATTTCACTATTCATGAAAAATCTGCTCAGCCCTTTGTGCTGATTGAAGGTGTAGTTTCCTATCATGTTGCACATCCCCCCTTACTGTCATTCCACTGCTCACTTTATTAAGCAGAACAGTTCAGTTCTTTTTAGTCTATTATATACAAGGTTCTGGTGTCCCATTGCATATCAACAGACTCATTCGTGTGCTGGGTCTCTGCCTTCCTGCTTCCCTCCATCAAAAAGGAAAAGAAGAGCATAGAGATGTTTTGCTCTCCTCATGAATTAGGCCACCTCTCCTAGAAAATGGAAAAGGCTACAATCAGATTAAATTTTAAATAACAGGGTTTCTCTCACACAGACATATACAGATGCATATAAATGACACACTTTAAATACTTACGTACTTTTATATTAAAAGAAAGGATATCTTATATCATACCCTAATCCCACAATTTCAAAACTGTGTGAAAAGGTCTCCCAGAGTGCTATAGTGAACTCACAGGGAGTACTGTAGGATATTTTATATTTTTGAAGGAAATACAGACACTACAAACAACCAGCTCTAGGTGGTCTGTAGCTTCAACATTAGATTGTTCTATATGCCATTTCGTGATCTCTGATCTTTGAAAGCTGAGTTTTCTGTGATTGCTTTGATAAAAAGCAAGTACTATACTAAAATCAATGTGGAATAGGAAATAAGAAAACTGAGAACCCCATTACTATTTAACATAGTACTGGCAGTCAGACAAGAAGAAGAAATAAAAGGCATCCAAATAGGCAAGGAATAAATCAAACTTTCACTACTTGCAGAGACATGATACTCTGTGTGGAAAACCCCAAAGACTCCACCAAAAAATTGCTAGAACTCATACATGAATTGGGCCAAGTTGCAGGATAAAAGAAATCTGTTGCAATTCTGTACACCAATAATGAAGTAGCAGAAAAAGAAATTAAGGAATCGATCCCAATTACAGTTGCACCAAAAACAAGATACCTAGGAATAAATCTAAATAAAAAGGAAAGTTCTATACTATGAAAACTGTAGAACTCATGAAAGCAATTGAAGGGCACACAAAGAAATGGCAAAATGTTCAGTGCTCATGGATTGGAAGAACAAATATTGGGTTTTTTCCAAATAATATTGATTTTTTTTTAAGAACAAATGTTAAAATGTCTATGCTACCTAGAGCACTCCATACATTCAAAGCAATCCCTATCAAAATATTGTCAACATTTTTTTAAAGAGCTGCAACAAATAACCCTAAATTTGTATGAAGCCCAAATAATCAAAGGAATGTTGAAAAAGAAAACCAAAGCTGGTGCCATTACAATTCCAGACTTCACGCTACATTACAAACTTGTAATCATCAAGACAGTATGATACTGGCACAAAAACAGACACATAGATCAATGGAACAGAATAGAAAACCTAGAAATGGACCCTCTACTCTGTGGTTAACTAATCTTCAACAAAGCAAAAAAGAATATCCAATGGAAAAAAGACAGTCTCTTCAACAAATGGTGTTGGGAAAACTGGATAGCAACACAGAGAAGAATGAAAATGGACCACTTTCTTACACCATATACAAAAATAAATTCAAAATGAAAAAAAGACCTTAATGTGAGATAGAAAACCATCAAAATCCTAGAGGAGAACACAGGCAGAATATCTTTGACCTCAGCCATAGCAACTTCTTACTAGACACATCACCACAGGCAAGGGAAACAAAAGTAAAAATGAACTATTGGGATTTCATCAAGATAAAAAGCTTCTGCACAGCAACAGAAACAATCAACAGAACTAAAAGGCAGCCTACAGAATGGGAGAAGATATTTGAGCAACATACCTAATAAAAGGTTAATATCCAGAATCTACAAAGAACTTTTCAAACTCAACACCCAGAAAACAAATAACCCAGTTAAGACATGAGCAGAAGACATGAATAGACATTTTTCCAAAGAAGACATCCAGACGGCTAACAGACCTGTGAAAAGATGCTCAACATCCCTCATCATCAGGGAAATACAAATAAAAACCACAATGAGATACCATCTCATACCTGCCAGAATGGCTAAAATTAACAACACAAGAAACAATAGGTGTTGGTGAGGATGCAGAGAAAGCAGAATCTTCTTACACAGTTGGTGAATGCAAACTGATTCAGTCACTCTGGAGAACAGTATGGAGTTTCCTCAAAATGTTAAAAAAAAGAGCTATCCTATGACCCAGCAATTTCACTACTAGGTATTTACCCAAAGTATACAAAAATATTGGTTCAAAGGGGTACATGCACCCTGATGTTTATATCAGCATTATCAACAATAGCTAAACTATGGGGAGAGCCCAAATGATGAATGGATAAGGAGGATGTGATGTATATATACAATGGAATACTATTCAGACATAAAAAAAGAATGAAATCTTGTCATTTGCAGTGACATGGATGGAGCTAAGGTATATTATGCTAAGTGAAGTAAGGAAATCAAAGAAAGACAAATATATGATCTCACTCATATGTGGAATTTAAGAAAGAAAACAGATGAACATATGGGAAGGAGGAAGAAAAAAAGGAGAGAGGGAAATAAGCCATTAGAGACTCTTAATGATAGAGAATAAACTGAGGGTTGATGGAGGGTGGTGGGTGGGGGATGGGCTAGATGAGTGATGGGTATTTAAAGAGGGCATTTGTTATGATGAGCACCGGGGGTTGTGTGAAAGTGATGAATTACTGAATTCTACGCCAGAAACCAATGTTGCCCCAATGTTAACTACCTAAATTTTAAATTAAAAAAAAAATAAAAATAATTAAAAAAGAGAAGTGAAAACCAATCTGATTCCAAGGATCGAGGAGATTTGCAGGTGCCAACAGGGGCACACATCCCATTATAAGTAATTGTGATTATTTAGGAATAAAATAAAAATATTTTTCTTTCAATTTGTGTGTATTATTTTGCAAAGGCTGCTAAGTTGTTAAGACATAAATATTTTGGGGGGCATCCGGGTAGCTCAGTTGGTTAAGGGACTGCCCTCGGCCTGGGTCATGATGGGAGTCCCAGGATTGAGCCCCGCATTGGGCTCCCTCCTGGGCAGGAAGCCTGCTTCTCCCTCTCTCACTCCTCCTGCTTGTGTTCCCACTCTAGCTGAGTTTCGCTCTGTCAAATAAATAATAATAATTTTTAAAAGACATAAATATTTTTTTAAGTTCTTTGGAACCTTACTATCTAATAAAGGAAACAAGTATTTCCTTTGACTTAGGGGCACTGTGGAAAAAAATAAAAGAAAATTTAGGGAACTCTGCCCTACTCTTTTATATAGATATGGATCACTTTAAAAGCCCATATTTAATATTATGAAAAGGTAACTAGAGTAAATAATGCAAACATCCAAAGAAATTATTACTATAAAAAGCACTAACTACTGAGAACATGACTGCAATTAATATTTCCTTTTTTTAATGTAAATACCTGAAAAACTTTAAAAGGTATAGTATAACTTTAAATCAGGAAAGTCTCAGGAGAAAGTCAAACACTGATTAATACAACTGTTAAAAAAAAAAAAAAAAGAAGGGCACCTGGGTGGCTCAGTGGGTTAAAGCCTCTGCCTTCGGCTCAGATGATGGTGTCAGGGTCCTGGGATGGCGCCCCATAGCAGGCTCTCTGCTCGGCAGGGAGCCTGCTTCCCCCTCTCTCTGCATGCCTCTCTGCATACCTGTGATCTCTTTCTCTGTCAAATAAATAAATAAAATCTTTTAAAAAAGATATCTAGTTAGTTAAACATTTTTCATTGACATCAGAAAAAATCCTTTCTCAACTCATTCTGAAAACATACTCAGAAACATGTTGGCCATTCTTCTGTCTTGGTAGGTACCACTTGCTAAATATAATTAAATCTTCTTTTGGTGAGTAAGTAACTTAATAAGAGGTTAATCACTTGCTCAGGGTTACAAACACCATGAGCGGCAAAACCAGCGTCTGAAACTAGATGTTTATGCTCCAAACACTTGAGCAATCAATGGTTCAGTTAATTTAGGAAATGTTGCGTGTTATATTTCACCTGGGGAGTCAATGTCCGCTGGCATCTTTAAGACTGAGAAATTGTGCAAGGAAGAAGTTTTTAAATTTAGTTTAACTCTGCATTTCCAAATTCATTGACCCCAACATCCATTTTTTACCTAACAGTTATGCTGTACTGTGTAAGAGTGTGAGCTCCAGCAGCAGACCGCCGCCTTCCCACTCCAGTTTCGCTGCTTAGCCAGGTCACAGCATTTCTCGAATCCTCACTTTCCTCATTGATAAAATGGAAATAATGCTAATACCACTTGTGAGCACTGGATAAGAAAATGCATGTAAAGCACATACAAAGTGCTTAACAAGTTTAGCTAAAATTCTTGTTAGCATTCTTCAAAATTAGTGTTTCTACAACATAATTGAAAATGCCATTTTAAATGTTCAGACAAAAGCATAAAAGTGCATACACAAATAATTACTGCAGATCCCTCACATGCCACTGAGAACACGAAATTTATTGAAAGGCTCTCAGATAGCACATATTTGTGAGAAAGGTTATTGGCAATCCTGGCAAAGTCTGGAGTTTTCATTTGGGGATAAAGGACATTGTGGCCATTGCTGGGATCTGCTGATGTCTCTCTAGATGTCTGTAGGTACACAGATGGTCCACGGGAGGATAAAGGGAAAGCTGGGGCTCAAAGACAGATAAAGAAGAGGCAGAGACAGAAGGGAGCATTGACCAGTGCTGCTCCTCTTACTTCAGTGAGTGGAAAAAGAATGTCTTTCCATTAATTTTGCCCCTTTCCTCAACTAACAAAGGGAAAAGATGCTTTTTGTAGTGGTTACCGTTCCCAAAGAAAAATAACTCATGTTCTCTTTTTTGAAACAGAAAGTGGAGAATTATGTAGAGAAAATACCAGTTAGTTGTCTTCTAAAATCTATGACGAGATGAAATCATAAAAGAAGATAATACAAAGTAAATCCAGAAGCCTTCATTTGATGAATTAGAAAATCCCTAAGGAGATATCAAACAACTAATACTACCTTTCCTACATGCTTGCGTAACTATTACTTTTATTTTTCCTTTCTTCAAGAGAAAAAGAGAAAAAGAGCACGAGCGTGGGAGGGAGGAGGGGGAGGAGGGAGAGGGAGAAAGAGAATCTCAAATCAATGCAGAGCCCAACACAGAGCTCATTCTTATAGCCTTGAGATCATGACCAGAGCCGAAATCAAGAGTTGGAGGCTTAACCTACTGAGCCACCTAGGCGCCCCTGTTTAGCTGTTGCTTTTCTATACAGCCAAGTTTTTTATATATTATTGAAGAACTTTACCTAAACATCACTTTGATGTAGTCAGTAACAATTTCATCACATTTATACAATGGAAAAATAGAATATTTTATTAATATTAAAGTATGTTTGGGAAACAAATAGTTACGCCTAACTCTAATACCAAATAGATTCTTTTGTCAAGGAAAAAAAGAAACAAAATATTGTGTTTTCTACAGTGTACCTTGACCATATGCTTTTCTGTGATTAAACTCTCTCTTCCATGCATTACTTGCACAATTTATACCTGGATAGTTTTGTATGGCACATCAAGAAATCTTTATGTGACACAGCATTACATAAGTAGGCTGCCTGATATATTATTCCTTGATGTAAAAATGTTTATCTTTCCTGAATGTGATGATGAGCGTTTGATTCACTTGTTCATGTCTCTCTAGGATGATTTATCAATGTCGGTGATAATTAGAGATCTGAGAGCGATTAATGTTGCTTCAAGTAAAGTTAATATGGCAGCCCCACGAAGGTATCCAGGGAAAACATTGCCTCTTGTATGTTTAAGGTCACTTATTTTGTGACTAAAACTCCTAACAAGTCAACCTCAGGAGCTTATTGTATTTTTGTGGACAAATTGGAGAAAGAATATAGAGCACCCACAAAAAAAGATTTCCCCAGTTCACGTGTTCTGTTTATGCAAAATTAGTGAGCAGAGCCAAGATAAGCCATGTAAGCCCAACCTCCTGCTTATCCTTTCCTCTTGAAGCATGAAATGGAAGTTTCATATTTTATGTTGATACTACAGAACTTTAAATTAAAAGTACTATTTGTTGTGCAAATTAAAATATGTGATTTGAACTATGACATGTTTCTGAATTCATCAAAATTGTCAGATATTATGCCATCCTCTGATAATTCTTCCCTTTGATCAGATGAATCTCAAAACTTTGCTCTTGTAAAGTAGCTGCAGAAAAAAAGAGCAACTCTTCCAGCAGGTTCTGTCTGGCTGCCCGGCCCACTGATGTGAGGGAGGGCATACGCAGGCAGTGGGTAGAGAAATTTCTCCGGGAAGGGATGGGAAGTATTAAATGGTGCCAGTGCCAAATACAACCTCACATAAGCAGAAATTGAAATTTGATGAGATTACAAAGTGAGAAGACAGCGCTCACGTTGATTTCCATCCCTCCAGGAAGTTGGTGTCACACGCAGACTTTCATGGAAGTATGTTGATACCTATTCAATTCTCATTAAAAAAAAAAAAGTGAGCTGACTGAATTTTTTGAACCAGTAGGAGATTTTTTAGTGTTCACTTTACTAGGGCTGATGAGATGTGAGCAATTGCTTTCACTCTCCCAAAAGATCAGTACACTTTATTTCTTTTTCCTCTTTTTTTTACTTCTTTCCTTCTTTCTTCCTTTGTTCCTTCTTTCCTTCATTTCTTTCTCTGCTGTATGCTTCAAATCGCTTGTGTTCTAAACATTCTCAAGGTATTTCTGGATTAAGGAAAGCTGGCTCCATGCATAAATCAAAATATATCATTCTTAATCTCCAAAGCAATTGCATTTATCTATAGGTAAATACATAGAAATCAGGTTTCTTTGACACTTAAAACATAAATCAAGGGATAAAACATTAAAATAACATAAAGGGCTCCTGTGGCACACTGTGTTGTTACAGCATATTAATACAGAAGTCTTCAGAGTCTTAATTTCCTTGAGCAGCCCCTGTGAAAATTCATGCCAAAGAATGGGAAAGAAGGTTGCCAGCCAGAGAACTAGATGCCAAATGGCTCCTCACTGGCAGTGGCATCTGGATGGGAGGTTGGCCTGCCTCCGGGACTCTTGGCCAACAGCACTGTTGTCTATACAGACGGCTGTGTATCTGTTCAAGAGTCCAACAACTGTGTGTGTGTATTTTGGTAAGCTATTATTTCTGGGCCAAAGATTTCCATGGCATTTTTGCATCTGTTGGCACCAATTCTATATTCAGTGCATCCCCCATGCTCACCCAGTGCTACATTTTAGTTTTCTGATCAAAATCATTGCACATAAGTGGAAATGCATTAAGAGGAGAAAAAAAGTGTTTCTGAAGATTTATTTAAATCCCACAAAACATATATAGGTACGGTATTGACATTACTATGAATGGACCATCTTCCTTTCTACAAGCCATGATAAATGAGAAAATTCCAATCTCAATGCAAAAATTTGCTTCATACTTAACAGGATTTAGATAGATCCTAATTATAGAACTATCAGAAAGTACTTTGATCATCAGAACTACAATAGACCATTAAAAAATGTAGCAGTTCATCGCCTTAACCACTTGGACACCTCATCACCTAATTAAGAAAGTTAAAGTAAGGGGCACCTGGGTGGCTCAGAGGGTTAAGCCCCTGCCTTCGGCTCAGGTCATGATCCCAGGGTCCTGAGATTGAATCCCACATCCGGCTCTCTGCTCAGCAGGGAACCTGCTTCCAGTCTCTTTCTCTGCCTGCCTCTCTGCCTCTTTGTGATCTCTCTGTCAAATAAATAAATAAAATCTTTTTAAAAAAAGAAAGAAAGTTAAAGTCAAATTACTTTTTTGGTGTTTCCAAAGAAACAAAATTATTTTGTAATCTCATAAACTGTAGTTACTGCAATATGATACCAACAATTACCACACATCAAATCAACCAGCTTGTGAAAGTCCTGCTTTATCGTGCGAGGCTATAGGCTCTCAACCTTTTAAGATTCCATTATCCCAAAGTAATTTGCTTTGAGGGTACTCTCAAGTTAATGTAATTCAACCAACACCTATTAGATGGACCATTTATACAAAATGTGGGGAATACAAAGCCAAATAAGATAACTGACCCCCAAATTTTATAACCTTTCCCCTTTTTTGATGAAGAAAATTGGGAACAGACTTTTAAATTTAAAGTTATAGAAACACCAGGAAAAAGAAATAAAAGCCAAATGGAGGTCTAGATTACTATATGGCATATGCCAAGAGTGGGGCAATAAGGAAATAAACCCACTTATGCATATTTTACAGAAACATTCCAGTTGAGCTTAGCATTTTAAAGCTGGAAGGATTTGTGGAATTCCTATAATCTAACATCCTTCTATTTTTGATGAGGAAACTAGTGGCCAGAGAGAAGTAATTTGATCATGGTCACACAGTAATTACTATGAGTAGACAGATCTTGTTCTCTCAATGCTACTCCTAGTAATTTTAGAGTTCTGACATATTTAAAATGAAATTTTTAGGGAAATCCTTTAAAATGGCATGGCATAATTTTGTAAGATAATAATAAATAGTGAACCCAGAATAGGGAATTGCTGTGCAATGAAAATGAGGGTGGAATGAAGTTACTGCCATTATTGGCAATTCTCTTTGCCTAGAGTGGCTAGGGCAGGACTTTCAGAAAGATCACCCACAATCAGCCTATGGATGTTGCAGGTGATTGCACAAAGGGCATCTGCTACAACTTTTCTCTCTCCCTGTGGCCTGTAGACATCTATATGGAGAAAGCAGGTATGTGCAGAAGATTATAGATGATCACAATGTTACCTCCATCCTCTAAGTGATCATAGTGTCATAAAAAATGACTCCCGGTCTGATCCACTACTTAAATGTTACCATCACTAGTTTGTGACCCTCTGGAAGAGATTGAGGGCTCCATAATCTGAAGTAGAGTGTTATAAGTGTATAAATAGTCATAGTAAGTTGAAGTTGTCATATGAAATATGGTGTTGTCTATATTGGATCCCTCTCCAACCTGATAGCAAAATAACACTGTTTTCTGAGCTAAACTTGATAATTAACATGCAGTAAGTGAGAGCCATGTCAAACTTGGTAATCAACACACAAAATCAATTAAAAGAGGCTAAAGGATGCCCAGACCAGAAGGACTTCTCCAGAACCTAAAAGAATTAGCAGATCTGAAGGAAATGTGTTGATTAGAAAGGAGTCAGTCAACTACAAAAACAGAAAACAAATAATCAAAGAGGGGTATATAGGCAGGTGTCCATCCCACAACCATTCTAGACGAGGGTGACCTGGTCCAAGGACCTGCTATTAATCATATTTTTTTTATTTTTTCTGTTTCTTGTCATTTTGACATCTGGGGCCTCGGTGACTCTCCCCAGGGCTAACTAATTCTTAAACAGCAAACAATTTAAGGAGACTACACTTTCATATGCAATCCAACCTAATTGATGCCTATACGCCTGACTCCCTCTTTTACTTAACTTTTATACTCTGGGCCACTGTCCATCTGCCCTAATCACTCCAGAGCTAGGTACCAGACAGGAGAGAGCCCCTAAACCTCAAAGCCTGCTGAAGTTATTAAAACAAACCAATCCTAAACCTGCTTATCCTGCCTCTTCCATTCCTTCCCTGAACAACAACAATAAAGCCTCTTGCCCATGTTTTTTCCTTGCTTCCTCTCCCTCCTGACCAACCTGATGCCTCCCTCTGTGCGCCCCCCCCCCACACACACACGCACAGCATGCTGTGCCTCCTATTTCTAGGGATCTGTGAATATAAAAACTCCTTCCTTTGTAACAGTCGCTTCCATGTCTGTGTTGTCTTACCACACCTGATTAAAACAAAGCCCAGGTACATTTTAAAACCACTACTCTGATGCCAGTGGCAGTGAGCTAGCAAATTTCTCTGTTAGCTTCTATTTGAACAGTCTAAACACATAACTATCTCCTGCTGTTTCTTGTCCCTTCTTGCCCTTCTGCTCTAATTCGGCATCTCAGGTAGCGTGTCTATAGGTATAGAAGATTCTGGGTTGGTCCCTATCATATTGCTCATTAACAATTTAATAAAGTAGCTTTCTAGGTTTCTACATCAATCTTGTGAGCTTAGTTAATAATATGAATCCATTCCTGAAAGATCTTCTCTTGATCAGACTGATAGCAGTCTTGTGAGCCTTTATAGTGAGGATCGTGGTCTACAACCTTGCTTTTCAAAGTATGTTCCTCAAACCAGCAACATCAGCATCAGCAGGTAACCTATTAGAAATGCTGAATCAGGGATGTCTAGGTGGCTCAACCGATTAAGTGTCTGCCTTTTGGCTCAGGTCATGATCCCAGGGTTCTGGGATCAAATCCCACATTGGGCTCCTTGCCCGGCAGGGAGCCTGTTTCTCCCTCTGCCTGCTGCTTCTTCTGCTTGTGCTCTCTCTCTCTCTGACAAATAAATAAAATTAAAAAAAAAAAAAGAAAGAAAGAAATGCTGAATCAAATCTCTGGTATTGTACACCTGCTATATTACATTTGTATTTTAACAAGATCCCACATTTGCATGCAAATTAAACTTTGGGAAACAGTACTCTAGAGCAGGGACAAGCAAACTTTTTCTGGAAAGGACAGACAGCAAATATTTCACTTTTGCGAAATCTGTGGTCTTTGTTGCAAGTACTAAACTCTGCCATTTTCATAAGAAAGTAGCCATAGATAATATAAAAACAAATAAGCATGGCTATGTTCAAAAATTTTATGTATGAACACTGAAATTTGCATTTCATATAATTTTCATGTTCTTTTCAAAGTTCTTTTTCAATCAAGTCACTTAAGAACATAAAGACCATTCCTAGTTTGCAAGGCCTTACAAAAATAAATGGCAGGTCAGATTTTCCCACTGGTGGAGTTTTCTCACCCTTGTTCTGGGCTATGGAAAATTCAGTAAGATCAAGTTGTTCTGTGAGGTGAGGTAGTCCCCCTTGACCCACCCCGAAATCCCCTGTGCCAAGTAAGACTTTTCATCTTCAAATGTCCAGAGATGGGTAACTTTTTTGTTTTGAGCAAACTTGATAAAATACCATTCGGTTGTGGTTTTTATTAAATATTTTATTTATTTATTTGTCAGAGAGAGAGAGCACAAGTGGGGCAGAGGCAAGCAGAGCAGGCAGAGGCAAAGGAAGAAGCAGGCTCCGCTGATCATGGAGCCTGATGTGGGACTTGATCCCAGGACCCTGGGATCATAATCTGAGCCAAAGGCAGACATTAAATTGAATGAGCCTCCCAGGCATCCCCATTCTGTTTTTTTAATAATTAAAATTTTAAATTAAGGCTTTAGAGAAACACAGGAATCCTAGAACCTGGGTGTAGAAGTTAACAGAGAGTGAGCTACCTCCCTAATGAAACTGTTTCATAATCTGGAATACCAGTGTTTTAGTTAAACAGGCAATTTCCAGTTTATTTTATGCAGTTGCCTGGGTCATCTGACCATGAAGAGGAATTGATAAACCAATGAACCCTCCTACAGCCATGCACTCATATGCAAAAAGAATGATCAAAGCGCCCAAAATGCAGACAGAAGGAGGCATAGAGTGCCTAATACCTGATTTTAGCCATGTTTATTTGTGCCAAATGGCAGGAATATTCCGGTCTACAATCACCAGTCAGCCCTGCCACCATCTAGTTCATCCATCAGCCGTAGAAATGGTCTGGCCACCTTCGAAGGGTTTTAAGGCAACCTTCGAAGGGAGATAAGACAATTGACCCTACAATTCTAATTAGTGATATGAAGTGAGCTGGTGAATTCAGGATATCCTTCTTACTGTTGGAATTATTAGATATTTTTCTCTGTGATTGGATTAACTAAGAAAAAAAATATTTCAATCATGATTCTTTCAGTAGTAACTTGAGATAACTCTAACGCTCCTGCATATGATGCACTTCAATTTCCAGACATCCATTTCACAAATCTGAAAGAATTTTTACTTTGTACATCAAATCTTACTACATAAAATTTTAATTTTGCATATTTATCTCTAGTTCTAAAGCCTGGATATATATCAGAATCACCTGGGGAAATTTTTACACATGCCAATGCCCATGGGGCTCCCCAAGACCAGTAAAATGAGAATCTGGTGGTGAGTCCTGATATCTTCATTAAAAAAAAAAATATCTCGGGTTATTCTAGGATGTGGTGATTGAAAGCAACTGCTTTGATGGTGACCAAACAAGGGTGATCTCCTTTACTATTAAACTTTGTTATTTTTTCTGAAAGTTCTATAAGACACACTTTTAGAAATTTAAAATGAATTAGGTACACTATTAAAAGAAAAAAAATAATTCTGACTTCATAAAAATTACTTCCTGAATGTTCTTAGGATAGGTGTATATACAACTGAAGCTGTAAGCCTCCTTTATTTTCGTTTTGTTTCTCTTTATCTAAATAAATGGCTTTAGATATTGATTTTTTGCGATCTAATCGGTATGTATCCCCTAATATCCCAGAAATATGGCAATTCTTTTTTTTTCTAAAGATTTTTTATTTATTTGACAGAGAGAAACACAGCCAGAGAGGGAACACAAGCAGGGGGACTGAGAGAGGGAGAAGCAGGCTTCCCGCCGAGCAGGGAGTCCTATATGGGACTCGATCCCGGGTCTCCAGGATCATGACCTGAGCTGAAGGCAGTCGCTTAACCAACTGAGCCACCCAGGCACCCCTGGCAATTCTTTTAAAGACTTTATTCATTTATGAGAGAGAGAGAGAGAGAGCGAGCGCGCACGAGCAGTGGAGAGAGGCAGAGTGGGAGAGAGAGGGAGAGAGAAGCAGACTCTCCGCAGGAAGCCTGACCTTGGGGCTCATCTCAGGACCCGGACACCATGACCTGAGCCATAGGCAGACACTAAACCGACTGAGCCACCAAGGCACCCTGAAATGTGGTACTTTTATTACTTTTCAACACTGTTTCAAAAAGTGTAATTGCACCATACCACCTTTCTGTGTTCTTTCATCACTTTCATTCTCTGTTAGATGATTAATATCAAAATAAATATATACGAAATTATCAAAATGTACTTGCTTTGATGTTATTTTCATTTTTGTTTTTTGTGCTTACTTTTTTAATATTTCAATTCTACCAGAATATGAGAGTGTGCTAAGTAAACATTACAGAAATCTGTCTCTACCATCACCCCAGAAGTTTCTGAAGACATTGTTAGGAAGATTTGGAGGGAAACCAGATGCCTGCTCGCATCTGCCCCACCTACCAATTCCCACTTTTGTGCTGCTGAAAAATAGCTAAATAACTCAGAGTAGAACCTTGGAGTACCTACTCCCAGAGGACATCTCTCATCTTTTCTCAGTTTTCAGTCAGGTGTAAGTGAGCATTAAGTTTTGTTTTGTTCATTTTAGAGTGTGCAAAGGAAAAAGGTAATTAGTCGTTCTTAAAACATTTTACAGTGAGGGGGTGCCTGGGTGGCTCAGTTGGTTGGGCGACTGCCTTCGGCTCAGGTCATGATCCCGGAGACCCGGGATCGAGCCCCACATCGGGCTCCCTGCTCGGCAGGAGGCCTACTTCTCCTTCTCTCACCCCCCCTGCTTGTGTTCCCTCTCTGGCTGTGTTTCTCTCTGTCAAATAAATAAAATCTTTATAAAATAAAACATTTTACAGTGAGAAACAAACTGAAGGTGACTACTCCAATTTCAAGCAGTCGTGTTATAATAATTCAGTTGTTGTTCATATTGAGCACTTTGTATGATAGGCACTGTGCTAGGGTGCTTAGGGCCGCACAAGCACTCAGTACACACAAGTTATCTCATTTAAGCCCCACAGTAACACTATACCGTAAGTTGGAAATGCTCCCATTTTATGTTGGGAAACTGAAAAATTAGATGAAGTAACTTACCCAAACTCACACAGCTAGTCAGCAGGGCCAAAATTTGAGACAGATCTTTAGGATTCCTAAACAATCCTAACCATTCTCTACACAAGCCAAAACTACAGTGAAGTCAAATGGGTTTCTTTATTATGACCTAAAGTACAGAAAGAGAGAAAGAGGAAGAGAGAGGCAATGTGTTCTTCTCATCATTCACACTTTGCTTGTCTATGCACATAATTTGATTCTTGGTTAATAGTCAGCTCAAAGAGGTGTCACCATCTGACCAATGTATTTATAAGTGGCCAATTCAGGAAAAGCAATCAAACTGGCAGCGGTTTTGAATCTGCCTCGGAAGATGATCTCTTCAGTTTGGAATTGAGACACATGGCTGAAAGCATTCACACTGCCAATGTTTTTAGGAGAAATAGCTCTGAAAAAAAAATTAAATTTTTTTTTTACATAAGTAACCTCACACAGCCTAACTGTATGTCTGTGTTTTTTTAGTGATGAACATTCCCTAAGAGTGATTGTACATACATGTAAACAGATACAATGACTAGGTATGTGTATATATATATATACACACAGAGATTACTAGCAGGTGAGCAGAAATGAAGGCAACTGTGAATCCTGTCATTTTTTAGTCTTTTCTTCCACACCTGGTAGATTTAAACCCCTACAGGTCACTTTGTCAAAATACAATTTTAGTTCTGAAATAAAATATCAGAACAGAAACAATCTATTATAACTCACTGCCAATGTTGCCAGATAACTACAAAAAAATAGAGTGTCTCAGACAGAAATATCAGTAACTTTAATGTGTGCGATTTGTTAACAGGGAAGAAAACAAGCAAACTTGCTCTCCGCTGACTGTCACTAATATTTATTCGTCCAGTGACTGTTAATCAAACCAAGTTTACAGTCCCGTACAGCACCTGTCACAGGTGCTGATCATTAATCAGCTATTACGGCAGTTTATTCTGCTGCTGACAACTCGCAATTTTCCACTGATTCAGCTAGTTTGTCAGGTGGGAATTATGGCATAGCGCATGTGACAAAACACATCACCCTTTTTTTTTTTTTTTTTTTGCATTTTCAGGCTTCTCTCTCCTGCTTTCTCCCCCTTTTTAGACAAACAATATCTGGGAACTCAGAAGTAATAAGGCGGAATGCATAATTAATTACCCAGCTTGCTCTAATTAGGGATGAATAAGTTGTGTCCCTCTCATCATCACAAATGTGGTGATGGGTAATACCAGTTTATGCTGTATTAACTGCAAATATGCAATCCTTCTGAGAGCACTTTTGTTGATGAATTTGATGAATGTGACAATAATTAGCAGAGACAGATGAGAGCTAAATTACTACTGACAATGTAATGCTATCCTGCTCGAGGGCCTGGGAACGTGGCAGGATAACATGGCAGGGACCTGGGCCTCGTTTCTAATTAATAGTCTTTTTTTTTTTTTTTTT
>PITA01026200.1:8728-23146 GCA_004023965.1 Spilogale gracilis
TGGGGGGCCCGCAGGGGGTCCGCGGGGATGGGGGGGCCCCTCAGGGGTGGGGGATATCTCAGGGGTGGAGGGGCCCCGCAAGGGTGGGGGGCCCGCGGGGGAAGGGCCCCGCAGGGGTGGGGGCGCTGCGGGGGGGGGCCTCCGCAGGGGGGAGGGGGGCCGCAGGGGTGGGGGCGCGGGGCTCGCACAGCTAGCCTGGCCTCAGCGGGTTTATTTACTCAAACAGCAAACATCCCCCCCTCCGCAGGGCCGGCCCAGGGCAGTTCCTGAATGGGACAGACACTGTGTCTTCGCAGAAGCCCACCCACGTCGCCGGGCCTGCCTCTCCGCGGGAGGAAGCACAGGCGGGCTGCCCCGGAATGTGGGTGACAGCGGACCCCTGCCGCCCTGGCGCTCCTTCCCAGGCCGGTTTGTCTCCCTTGACTTTGCCTTCAGCTTTTATTCCCTCCAGCCCGGGGATACAAGGGGGTGGGGGCAGAGAAGAAAAGGAATGGGGAGCTTTCTCCCTGGGAAGGGAAAACGGAGCTGAATAAACAGAATGTCACCGAAAAGGCAAACAAACAAGACTGTTTCTGGAAGAACCAGATGGACTTCCAAATGGCCCTCTGGGCTGCCCGGGGAGCGGCTGGGGGGCTGGGGCCGGCGTTTGTGGGGGCCCCGCTCGGGGTTTACATCACGGTTCTAAGTCCTCGCGTCAGCTGGGCAAAATGCAGGCGATCCTGGAAACCTCAAACCTATTGAAGTGAAATAAAATAAAACAAGCCCTTTATTATCTTTGATTCTTTTTCTCTAGCATGTCCTATATCATCACTTTCTGACAGATCACCAGCTTCTAGAGTAAGGAACCGCTGACCTGACTTTTTTCCTGTTCCAGAGCTGAGGGAGGGTTGGTTGTTTTGTTTTCATTTTTCAGAAGCTTTCCCAGACTTAGCTAAATGACCACACGGAAAGTTAGATGGATCGGTTTCCCTGCCCTTTCTCCTTATCTATTTAATTGGTCCTTTATCCACTAAACCAGCTATGTTTTTAAAAACGATATCTAACTGATACTCAAATTCCTCCAATAATTCCTAACAGCAGGGCGGTGTATGTTACACCGATTGAGGGGGGAAACACTTGCCTTAAAAACCTTTTTTCCATTCTCTAAGGAAAAATTATATTTTTTAAAATAGACTTTCCGGGCGCCTGGGTGGCTCAGTTGGTTAAGCACCTGCCTTCGGCTCAGGTCATGATCCCGGAGACCCGGGATCAAATCCCACATCGGGCTCCCTGCTTGGTGGGAAGCCTGCTTCTCCCTCTCTCACTCCCCCTGCTCGTGTTCCCTCTCTGGCTGTGTTTCTCTCTGTCAAATAAATAAATAAATAAATCTTTAAAATAGACTTTCCTTTTAGAGTGATTTTAGCTTTGTAGCGAAGGAGTCAATATAGAGATTTCCCATATAATTCCTGTCCCCACACATGCATAGTCTCCCCCACTATCCACACCAGAGTGGTACATGTCTTACTGTGCGTGAGCCTAGGCTGACGCGTCGTCACCCCCCGAAGTCCGTAGTTGGCACGCAGGTCACTGTGCGTGTGTTCCATGCCCTAAGTCTGGACACACGTACAGTGACACGTGTTCATCATCACAGTATCACACAGAGTAGTTTCACTGCCCTAAAAATTCTTTCTGGGCTCCACCCAGATAACTTCTATTTTTTTAAAATACTCAAACTGAAAGTATGAAGAAGCATCTCCTATTTGATATTTATAGGTCACTCATTTAGTGGGAAATATCTTTTTTGTCAAATCTTTAACTTTGACAGTTTGGAAGAAGGGTAATAGTTACCCCAGTTGCTAGAATAAGTGCTGGCAAAATTTCCCCAAATGAGTCTGAATTGTGCTGCCAACCTCACTTGGTGTGGAAATCCAGGTCGCAGGCATCAGTGGAAGCTCAGGCACCAAAGCCTGCTGATCTACCTGATCCGCACAATTCTGAGGACGGCCTGGAGCCCGCAGTGCCCCCAGCGGACAACTGACACTTGGCTGAGGCCTCACCTTCAGAGGCTCCCCTGACAGCACATTGGACTAGTGACTTGGAAGAGATGGGGCAGGAGGCAGCGCCTGAGAGAGTAAACAGATGAGGGCCAGCAATAAACCCAGCCCACCGTGGGGCAGTCTCCAGGCTCAGTTCTCCGTGGGCACCAGCGAAAAGAGGCCAAACAGAAAGGAATGACAATGGCGGGTGACAATGTATCACCTCGCAGGCATAGATGAGGCTGGAAGGCAGAAGTTCTGAGTTCCTATATCGGCTCCAAGTCTGCTGCCGTTTACCAGCCGGATCTTAACTGGGTCGCTCTCCCTCTTCAAGCCCTGCGGTCCTACCTGCAAGAGGAAATAGTTGGAAGGCATCGCCTGTCGTGGGAATGTAGAAAACCAGTGTCTATAAGGATTCCTTCACCGTGACACGTGTTTTCTTTTAAGGAATATTTATAAAGCAGCCCTATTTCCAGGTGTGTGAGATAAATGTAGGTGAGCATCTGAAGACAGAGATGTCTCATCAGATTTAAAATTTTTGATAGAAAATTAAAAAGAAAGGAAGGAAATAAAATAAGAAAAAAAGGAGGGGAGTGAAGAAGGAAGGAAAGAAAGAGAGAAAGGAAAAGGGGGAAGAAAGGAGGGAAGGAGGAAACAAAACCCAGAGCAAAACTGTCATGATGGCAGCACTAACAGAAGGATTTTCAGCTACGCCCTCAGTTTCTAAGTTGAGGCCGTGCCGAGGAGCATTGTGTCCTGGCATCGAGACTCTGTCACGGGCTACAGTCAAGAACGAAGGAGGAAGAACCCTCATCAGGCCGCATAAACTCGCTCACAGCAAGATCACACTACCTCCTGGCTTAACGATCCCAAAATTTCCTGGTATGTGGCCTCACTTCAAAGGACATGGTGGCATTTCATCAAAACAGAAGTTCATCATTTCCTCAATGTGGCCTCCTTGTCACTGGCTGATAAACAAAGCGTTTTTTCTAGGCAACAGTTTGTCCGGCACATTCTGTGAGCCTTACTGCACAGGAGCAAAGCCACCGGAACCATGCCCATCTGTCCTGCGCCCTCGTCCACGTCCCAAGCCTGGAGCCGTCGTGCTCCATCTCTAGGGCTGCCCCACAGGCTCCTGGAGGCCGCTTAGGATACAGACCCTGGGCCCCCTTCCCCAAGCCTCTGCCCCAGCAGGGCCTCTGTGGGCCTGAGAGTCCGTGTTTCCCACAAGTTTCTGGGTGATGCTGAGGCGGTCCGTGTGGAGGCTGCATTTGAGATCCGGTAGCCTAGAGTACGACTGGGTCCACTCCAGGTCCTGGAGTAGGCACTGTTTACAATGAAAAGACAGTGTCTCGGGTTGTGCTTCTGTCCTGTGAAGGGTGAAGAAGGCTTAGTGTTGGGGTTATGTCGCAGTGTTTCTGGAACTCAGGAAGCAACTCCCGGGTCCTCAGGGCCAGATGTTACTAATCAAATCAACTCAATGACTAAAAGATGAGCCTTGGTGCCCAATGATTTTTGACCCATCGTACCTTCCTCTTCCCCAAAGTACTTACACAAAACTCTCAGCCTATTGTTCCGTTTCTGCTACCGAGAGCTAATTCCACAACAAAGCCAACTTTGCATTCATTTCTGATTTTAGGCAAGTTTCCAATTTTCTAAGGATGAAGGGACTGAGGCAATCTCTTGAGACTTTGAGACTTACCCAGAAGCTATACAAGAACTGGTGGCTCACAAGACTGTGACTTTTGAGCCAGTGGCCTGCCCAGCATTGCCCTACTACCCATCGAGTCTGGTTACCTGTCCAAGTAGGCACCCTGCTTTTCTAAGGAAGCACAGGGTGCCTCATTTAGGTCTATGAGTGATAGACATCAGACCAAAATATTCGTCTGGTGCTAAGATAGAGGCACTATGTCCCAACCTTGCCAGGCAAGAAGGGAGTGGTTTCATCTCTCAAGCATGCTGTCCCATCCTTGAGCCAGTCCGCTTCCAGTGAGGAAACAGCACGAAGCAGACTAGATAGCCCAAGCTTTTTCAAGCAGCAAAGGGCACCGGACAGATGCTGAATGCTCTTTGGTTGATTGCTATGTTTGAATGTCCCCTTTGAACTTAGGATCGATCCTTTCAGGAGAAAACCTTTGACATTCTAAACAGCCTGAAAGCCTTTAACGACAGGGAAGAGAATACATAAGTTTGAGAGTAAGTCAAAGAACAGATCCTACACCAGGCCGGGGAAAAACACTTGCGAGGGCCTAGGAAAGGAAGAGGGAAGGATGGAGACAAAAGAAAGCCTGTTGGTCTATGACCATTTTTGTAGGTCAAACGTGGTGCGATGTTGACAATTTCCTGTGGTTCAAGCAAATAAGAGAAGTGCTCAGTTATTACCCATCTGGCATATAAAATTTCCCCTTCCCAGAGCCTCGGCAGATCCCCCTCCAGCCCCTTGCTCACAGCCATGTGACTGCTATTTCCCCAGTAGAACAAAAACAGGAGGCATGAACTAGAAGCACGGACTCGCTTCAAGAAGAAGCAAGGAGCCCCACGTGTGACGCCAGACACCTCTGGGTCTCCCTCTTCCTCTGGGCTCTGAAGAATCAGCTGCTGCAAATGCTTCGTTTGCTTAAACTCAAATAGCAGATGGTTACCATTTTCTGGGAAGATAAACCAACTCAAAATCAGTTATGAGCTGAGTGGGAAAAAAGTATCCTTCACGGAAGAAAACCTAAAGCTTTCGTATTCAGTAAATAAGTACATGGCATCAGCGAAGTTAATAGTCTACAACTACAGCTATGATTGGGTAGTAAGAGGAAGATACATAAAATACGGGATGGGAATATTTAGAGAATTATTTTTAGGTCGACGTAGAGGTAGGATCCTACTCCGTGAGCATCTTTGTGCCCTTAGGAATTCATTTTGACTCCCTGAGCCTCAGATCCATCCTTCATCAGTCAAAGGAGAAAGCTGGGTTCAGGTCACATAAGCTCAACCCCGCCCTCCTTTATCGTCTATGACTGCTGGAGTTATGCCATGGGTGTCCTGGAGGACATAAGAAATCATAAGCAGGTATATGTGGGGGTGGACAATAATGTCATAAATGGCCACTAAGCTCTCTCATATTGTTTCAAAATAACTCATTCCAGCCTCAGTTAAGGAAACCTTCTAAACTTCCAGTTTGAGATGCAGGGCTTATCGAAGGTGAGCAAAGACAAAAGGCAATCTCACCCATTAGGGTGAAAGTCTGACTCCACTACATATGTCCAATGTTTGCCTCTTTGTTTGTTTGTTTTAAAGATGATTGGTCCAACTAGGTACAGGAGAACGAACCAGGTAAAGAGCAGGAATCAGCGGGGCTCAGTTGGTTGAGCGACTGCCTTCGGCCGGAGACCGGGGATCGAGTCCCACATCGGGCTCCCTGCTCGGCGGGAAGCCTGCTTCTCCCTCTCTCACTCCCCCTGCTTGTGTTCCCTCTCTGGTTGTGTTTCTCTCTGTCAAATAAATAAAATCTTAAAAAAAGAAAAAGAAAAAGAGCCACGATCAGAGCCTTCAGCTGACGGAATAAACTGATACTTAAGATGAACTTAAACCTTATGAAAATTTTTCCTTTCGGGTGCCTGGGTGGTTCAGTTGGTTAAGCGACTGCCTTCGGTTCAGGTCATGATCCGGGAGTCCCGGGATCGAGTCCCGCTCGGGCTCCCTGCTCTGCAGGGAGTCTACTTCTCCCTCTGACTTTTCCCTCTCTCATTCTCTCTCTCTCTTTCTCAAATACATAAATAAAATATTGAAAAAAAACCCACTTTTCCTTCAAACTTTAATAACTTAGGTCTTGGATATGATGGAAATCATTTCTTCCTGGCAATTGAAAGCAAATGTGTTACACCTCAAAGCTGTTTAGCAATTGAAGTCAGAATATGATAACAACAGTGTCGAAGTTGTAGGTTTAATCCCTGCGTGGCACAAGGCGAGGCCTGGGCCCTGCTGTCATGGTCAGCACTCTGCAGCTAGCGCTAGCACAGGACAAGCCCTCAACATATATTTGTTAATAAATGCACTACCTGTTTCACAAGATTGTATGCAATACACATGACTCTCCATATTTAGAAATAAGATAACTTCACAGCTAACAGAGTTGAAATCTCAGAACTAGGAAAGAAAATTCAACTTAAATGGCACCTATAGATTATTTCTTTTTTTTTTTTAAAGATTTTATTTATTTATTTGACAGAGAGAAACACAGCCAGAGAGGGAACACAAGCAGGGGGAGTGAGAGAGGGAGAAGCAGGCTTCCCGCCGAGCAGGAAGCCCGATGTGGGACTCGATCCCGGGTCTCCGGGATCATGACGTGAGCCGAAGGCAGTCACTTAACCAACTGAGCCACCCAGGTGCTCTGGCACCTATAGATTATTTCTATCTCATTTGCAGACTAAATTTTTATAATTAAAAAAAAATGTGCAATGGCTCAAGGTAGACACTATGTTTAAAATATACTTGAAAGTTTGAAAAAAAAATGACTAGCTCATACTCATTTTTTACCACCTTGCCCCAAAATATGCAGATAATAAAGCTAATGATTAAGGTGAGAAGAAAACATGTTGTATCTGTATTTACTATCCTTTTACAATTTAATTTGAACCTATTTTTAACAAAGTATTAATAAAGTTGGAGTTCTAATTCTAAGCTCCTTGACCATAAACAGAAACCAGTTGAGGACAGAAGGCTCTCAGCTTGTCCTGCTTAGGAAAAATATGATGGAAGGAAACAGAGGGTATGCAGCTAACCCTGCCCATGAAACAAAAGGAACCCTATTCTTTATTGGAATCTAGAGACAGCTGATCAATTACTTTCTGGAATTAGCAGACAGCAGTTAGGGAAAGATTGTCCCTGGATATTTGAAGATTCCAAAGCAAATCTAAGCACTGAAGAGCGGCAAAGCCTACAACTCTCTAGTATTGAAACAGAGAAAGACATAAATATCCTTCGTCTAAAACAACGTAAAAAAAGACAGGTAAAAACAGTAGCTATCAAATTTTAATTTCAGATTTGTACCCCCAAGTGCCTGCGTTCCTTTAAATCTTGCTCTATGATACATTATACATTAATTTAAAAGGCATTTAAACATTCTTTTAAATGTCAGTGTAAATAAACACTATCCTTTCAAGTTTAGTAAGTTTTATTTTGATTAAGAAAATAACTTTAACTAAACGGGAAAATGCTCTATATATCACTTCAGGCAATCCCAACTATGGGAAGCCCCCCCTGGATAACAGAAGTTAGCATGGGAACCCCCTTCACACATATCAACATGCACAGGAAAATAAAGGTTTCCCTTGAGCACATCTCATAAACCATGAAGGATGAGAAATGTCCCCACTATTTGTCAACATGGCTTTGAAATTTCCCATCTGAACTTTAAGTCTTCCTAGCTAAGTAGACAAGCCACAATTCTCAAAGGAATAATAAAATATGATTCAAATAAACGTCTACTGAGTTTACAGTTTTAAAATTTACCTCATATTTATTGAATGTTTATTGTATACAAGGAAATTGCTGAACCTTTCCAGGGAAACAAAGACCATCAAGACATAGATCTTGATCTTCAGAGGTTCAAAAAAAAGTTTGCACAAATAATATTAAACCCACAAATATTTTCTTGAAGGGGAAATACTCAGAACTATCTTAGCCTTCAGAAGATCGCTTCAACAGAAGGATCAGTGATGCATCATTTAAGCTGGGTCTTGACAGGTCAGAGGGCATTGAGGGAAAGGAGCAATGACACAAAGAAATGGAGCTTACTAGTTAAAAGTTAAAATCGCGGGAAGGAGAGCAAGATGGCAGAGGAGTGGGAGACCTAGATATCATCAGGTCCCAGGAGTTCAGCTACATAGTTATCAAACCAGTCGGAGCACCTACAACCTCAACAAGAGATCCAACAGAAGAACAGCAATTCTAGAAACAGAAAAGCGACCACTTTCTGGAAGGTAGGATGTGTGGAGAAGTGAATCAGAGGTGACATTTGGGAAGATAGACCACAGAGGGAGGGGCTGGCTCCCAGCCAGCAGTAGAGCCACGGGCACAAAATTAGAACTTTTACAAGTCCGCTCCACTGAGGGACATCGCCCCAGAGGCTAAGCGGGGGGTGGAACCCTCACGGGACAGTGTGGTCTCAGGACCCATGGGGTCACAGAAGGACCCGGGGTGCATGCACCTGGCAGAGCTCCCAGGTATGGGAGTGGGGGAGCTGACTGCAGAGATGGAGCCAAGGAGGGGGCTCTCACCTCGGGTTTACCTTAAACCATAAGGGAGAGTCTGGCCACTGCTCTCTGAACAGGGACCCCACAAGTGGCAGATTCAGGGAGACCTCCCTCCTTCCCCCACTGAGAGGGGTGATGTAGGAGCACACTACAGGAACTGGCTGGGTTTGGAGACTCCAAACAGGGCCCAGCACCCAAAGATAGAAATGCTCTGTCTCAGGCCAGGTGAGCATGGAGTCTGGACAGAGATCAAAGAGACAGGAATGATTGACTGCTTTTCTCTGGGGGTGCACTGAGGAGTGGGGCCCTGAGTTCTCGGCTCCCCTGGGCCAGAGACTGGGAGGCCGCTATCTTCATTCCCATCCTCCAAAAGTATATGGGAAGCTTTCAGGGAAAAAAACTCCCTAGAGTGAACCCCCACAGATTATTTAGCCTGGCCCCTGGCAAGGATGGGGCAGTTCCACCTCAGGCAAAGACATTTGAGAATCAAAACAATGGCCCCTCCCACAGAAGATCCACGAAAACATCCAGCCCAGACCAAGTTCACCAATCAGTGAGAAATAAGGAACTCCAGAGCTAGGGGAATGTGCAAGATAGAATTCATGGCTTATTCCCTATGATTCTTTAATCTTTCAAAGTTAAATTTTTTTCATTTTATTTTTTCTTATTCTATTTTTTATTTTTCTCTTTCCTATTTTAACATTTTTGACTATTTTATCTTATCAATACCTTTTTTTAAAAAATCTGTTTTAATTTTCATTGTTATAGTCATATTTTATCCCTTCATTTTATTTAAGCTTATTTTTTAATACATATAGGTTTTTCTTTAAAATTCTAGGATACAGTTTCTTCTAATAAATCACAATATACCCTAAATCTAGTGCATGGCTTTGTTCTAGTCTCTAGCCTCATCACATTCTTTCCTCTTTTTTTTCTCTTTTACTCTTTTTTCAACCAACTTCTTATCTTATCTTATCAACTTATTTTTTATAAACTTTTTAAATTTTCATCTTTATAGTCATATTCTACCCCTTCATTCTGTATCCCCTTATTTTTGTGTATATATATATTATTTTTCTTTCTTTCTTTAAAATTTTGGGAGGCAGTTTCTTCTAACAGACCAAAATGCACCCAAAATCAGGTGTGTGGTTATGTTCTATTCACCAGTCTAGTCATATACAGAGAAAGAGACAGATGATAAAGATATAGATGATATAGGTATAGATATAGATAGATATAGATATAAATATATAGATTTTTTTCCTTTCTTCTCCCCCCAGTTTCAGGTCTCTTCTGATTTAGTTACTTCATATTTTCCTAGGGTCATCATTACCCTTTTATTATTTTGTTCTCTCATTCCTCTATTCTTACCTGGATAAAATGACAAGGCAGAAAAACTCACAAAAATGAACAAGATGCAATACCAATGACTAGGGACCTGATCAGTAGGGACATTAGTAATATATCAGAACTGGAGTTCAGAATGATGATTATCAAGGTGATAGCTGACCTCAAAGAAAGCATGGAAGATACTAGAGAATCCCTTTCTGGAGAAATAAAAGAACTAAAATCTAACCAAGTTGAAATCAAAAAAGCTATTAATGAGGTGTAATTATTAAAAATGGGGGCTCTTACTGCTAGGATAAATGAAGCAGGAAAGCGAATTAGTGATATAGAAGACTAAATGATGGAGAATAAAGAACCTGAGAAAAAGAGAGACAAACAACTACTGGACCATGAGGGGAGAATTTGAGAGAAAAGTGATACTATAAGATGAAACAATATTAGAATAAGTGGGATCCTAGAAGAAGAATAGAGAGAGGGGGGCAGAAGGTATATTGGAGCAAATTATAGCATAGAATTTCCCTACTTTGGCAAAGGGAACAAGAATCAAAGTCCATGAGGCACAGAGAACCCCTATCAAAATCAGTAAAAATACGTCCACATCCTGTCATCTAAGAGTAAAACTTACAAGTCTCAGTGACAAAGAAAAATTCCTGAAAGCAGCTCAGGGAAGAGATCTATAACATACAATGGCAAAAGTATTAGATTGCCAGCACACCTATCCACAGAGACCTGGAAGGCCAGAAATAACTGGCATTATATATTCAGAGAACTAAATGCAAAAAATATGCAGCCAAGAATACTACATCCAGCTCGACTGTCATTGAAAATGCAAGGGGAAATTAAAAGCTTCCAGGACAAACAAAAACCAAAAGAATTTGCCAACAACAAACCAGCCCTACAGGAAATATTGAAAGGGGTCCTCTAAGTAGAGAGAGAACCTAAAAGTAACAAACTAGAAAGAAACGGAGAAAATATACAGTAACAGTCACCTTACAGGCAATACAATGGCACTAAATTCATATCTTTTGATAGTTACCCTGAATGTAAAAGGGTTAAATGCCCCAATCAAAAGACACAGGTATCAGAATGGTTAAAAAAAAAAAAAAAAGACCCATCGATATGCTGTCTCCAAGAAACACATTTTAGACCCAAAGACACCTCCAGATTTAAAATAAGGGGATGGAAAACAATTTACCATGCTAATGGACATCAAAAGAAAGCTGGAGTGGTAATCCTCATATAAGACAAATTAGATTTTAAGCCATAATAAGAGATAAGGACACTATATAATGTTTAAAGGGTCTGTCCAACAAGAAGATCTAACAATTTTAAATATCTATGCCCCTAACAAGGGAGTAGCTAATTATATAAACCAATTAGTAACTAAATCAAAGAAACACATTGAAAATAATACAATAGTACTACAGGACTTTAACAACCCCCTCACTGAAATAGGCAGATCATTTAAGCAAGATCAACAAGTGACACCCTGGACCAGATGGACAGTCTATCCCAAGCAACAGAATACACATTCTATTAGAACATTCTATCCCAAAAGCAACAGAATACACATTCTTCTCTAGTGCACATGGAACATTCTCCAGAATAGATCACATCCTGGGTCACAAATCAGGTCTCAACCAGTACCAAAAGACTGGGATCATTCCCTGCATATTTTCAGACCACAACACTTTGAAACTAGAACTTAACCACAAAAAGAAACTTGGAAAGAACTCAAATGCATGGACACTAAAGAGTATCCTACCAAAGAATGAATGAGTCAACCAGGAAATTAAATAAGACTTCAAAAAATTCATGGAAATAAATGAAAATGAAAACACAACTGTTCAAAATGTTTGGGACTCAGCAAAGGCAGTCCTGAGAGGAAAGTATTTAGCAATACAAGCCTTTCTCAAGAAACAAGAAAGGTCTCAAGAAGCAAAACACAACCTAACCCTAAAGCCTAAACCCAGCAAAAGAAGAGAAATAACAAAGATCAGAGCAGAAATCAATGAAATAGAAACCAAAGTACAGTAGAACAAATCAACAAAACTAGAAGCTTGTTCTTTGAAAGAATTAACAAAATTGATAAACGCTTGGCCAGAATTAGCAAAAAGAAAAGACAAAGGACCTAAATTAATAAAATCATGAATGAAAGAGAAGAGATCACAACCAACACCAAGGAAATAAGAACATATTATGAGCAACTATACACCAGCAAATTTGACAATCTGGAAGAAATGGATGCATTCCTAGAGACATATATAATACCAAAACTGAACAAAGAAGAAATAGAAAACCTGAACAGACCTATAACCAGCAAGGAGATTGAAGTAGTCATCAAAAATCTCCCCAAAAAAGAAGAGCCCAGGGCGAGAAGGCTTCCCAGGGGAATTCTACCAAACATTTAAAGAAGAATTAATACCTATTCTTCTGAAACTGTTCCAAAAAATAGAAATGGAAGGAAAACTTCCAATCTCATTTTACAAGGCAAACATTACCTTATCAAGACCCCATCAAAAAGGAGAATTACAGACCAATATCCCTTATGAACATGAATGCAAAATTCTCACCAAAATACTAGCCAATAAGATCCAACAGTACATGAAAATGATGATTCGGGGGAGTCAAGATGGCGGAAGGCCAGATGACCACATTTTGGGGAGTTCCCTGAAGAGAGCTGAATTCCAGCAAAAAAAAACCACTACAAGACCACTGTGAACACCCATGAAATCAGCCTGAAATGTGACATATCGCACTTCTGGACCGCCACGAGAGACAAGGAACATCGGCAAAAACGTAGAAACAAATAAGAGGGTCTGGAGGCTTGCCCCCAGAGACAGGGGTGTGGGGGAGTGAGCCCCCAGAGCTGAACCATTGAAAACAAATACCCCAAAACAAAAGTGCTCTGTGAGTGAGGAATAATAGCAGACTATGGTCTGGATCGGGGCGAGACAGAAACGGGAACACAGCCGAGCCCGGGGCAAGGCAAGGAGACTTTTTAAAATTTTCTCCCGCCACCCGGTGCCCCCACCACAGCTGCCGAGAAAGCAGCGGGCATGGATTCTATTTTTACGCCGCTGCCCTTCTCTCCCATTTCTCTTCACACCGTGGGCTGCGCGTAGACCGCCCCTGCCAGGGAAGGCGTTTTTACAGACTTGCGTGGGACCGGAGAGGCCCCAGGTCCCTGGGGGCAGACAAAGTCACGCGATCCAAGAGGAGTTGTGGCTTAGAGGTGCAGGAGTGAAACGACAAGCGGGGACGGGGGCAGAAATCAATACAGCATCTACACCAGCCCGGCTGTGACAGACTGCCAACCGGGAGTCTGGAAAGAGCCCCTCCTGGTGTAGAGGCTCTCTCTGGGAGGGAGGTCTGGGCGCAGACATCTTGCTCGGACCTGACTTCTGCAACAGCTGAAAAAGGATGTAAAAGAACAACGCTCCGCTACCAGAGAATTGTAACCTGATAACCTGGTTACCATGGAGACCAGCCTCTAGCAAGGGGGCCGAGAGACCCAACCAAGGTAGAAGAGACCGAAAACAGCCCTGCAGACCCCGCCCCCAGAAAGCAAGCCAGAAGCTCAGGAGGACAACATTCCAATGCAAAACCACAAATCAGGGGAAAGGCAATTTATGAAACTACTGGCACTGACTACAAGTACCAAAAGCCCTACAACTCACTGATACAGTTTACCATCTCATTTACTTTTTTAAACGTTTTTCTATTTTTAATTTTAAAGCTTCCACTTTAAGTTTAAAAATATATTCTCACGGTTTTTCTTCTTTAAATTTTTAGCCCCCTTCATATCACAACGAGATACCCAATACAACACCCCATAACATTTCTTATTCTTTTTTATTTTTTTTATTATTTTTCATTTTTTATTTTTTTTATTTTTTTCTTTTTTACCCTAAAATTTTTTCAAACACACCCCTGCATTTTCTGCTTTTGTTGTTGCCTCTTGTTTCCCTGTTCGCACTCTCTGTTTTTTCCCTTTCTTCTCTCCTCTTTCCTTTATTCTCTCTTGTACGTGTACATGTAGATACAAGCTTCAAGTCAATCCCACATCCCTATTCAATACTACCCCTATATACAACCAGTTCTAATCCCCCTATATCTTTTGAAAGTGGGCTCCTCCAACAATAACAACAAGACAGACTCGGGAGCATCTGAAACGCATTCCTTGTCCACAAGGAGTGTCTGCCCTCACCTTCCCACTCTAGTTTGTCAGTGTGTCTGTGTAATTGTCTTCGCTTCTATATTATATAAATACTCGTCTTGGGGGTCATATAGGTTGGTCTTCGCTTTTTGATCTCTTCATTTACCCTTGATAACCCTTTTCTTTACCCTGTAACAGCTTTGTACCATATAAATCCTATCACCGGGCCCTGCTCTGGCAGGGGTGTCTTTTCTTGCTTCCTCTCTTCTGTTTTCTTTTTCTTTTCCTCCCTTTTCAGTGGTGAACTCTGGTTGCTCCAAAACCTTTCAAGACCAGTCCACCTAGATAGTGGCTGATATATCTAACCATACACCCCCTCAACCACTCCTCGCCACAATGACTCAGAGAAAGAACACCCAACAGAAGAAGAACCCAGAAGAAGAAGCAACCTCAGTCACAGAATTACTGGAAATGAACATAAACAATACGACAGATATGGAATTCAGGGCAGCAATAGTCCAAGCAATAGTCAATTTAGAAAAGAACATTAGTCTCAAAGTGGAAGCCATAGTAACAGAAGTGAAAGCTGAGGTTAGAAAGGCTTTAGATGAGATGCAATCTAATTTAAATATGCTAACAGCCAGAGTAAGTG
>PITA01026201.1:0-10000 GCA_004023965.1 Spilogale gracilis
TGTAGAAAAATGACTTATTAAAAATTATTCATTTATTAAATGTCAGCTTTGATCCTCTAACTCAAAGTCCACTATCCCCAAATATATTGTTCTTTCCTGCTGTTTCTCCTTTGTCTGACATTTATGGTTCTATATGATCTTACCCCAAACTACTTTTCCAAGTTTATTTCCAGCACCTGCTAGTTTATTCTTCTGTATAGGTATGCCTTTTTCAAATCTGAAATATGCCACCAGCTGTCATCAGCAAAGCTTACATACTTACAAGAACCCAAGAGATAGTAGTGTCTGAATCAGCATCACCATCGTCCTAATCACCAATTAAATTGTGCTAATAGTAATTGAGATGCCTCACAGCATAAATGTACTATGTTAATTAGGCAGTGGTTGGAATCACCATGCGTTTTCACTTCACCTGTAAGTGACGCAAAAAAAAAATTTTAAAAACCCCACAATGCGATTATACCACAGACATTTTGGCACTAAATAAAACAAAAGCATAACAGCATACAAATCAAGCATTAATAGAGAGACTGTACCTCATAATTCTTAATATCCTGGACTCTAGATTCAAACAGACTTGGGTTTGATTCCCCCTCTCAGCCAGTTATTAACCTGTCACCTTGAACACATTAGCTGATTTCTCTGAACCTCAGTTTTGTCTTGTGTAAAATGGGGATGATTATAATAACAGAACCTTCATCATAAAATGCAGCAGAGGGTCATTTAGAAAGTACATGTAGAGTGCTTACTACAGTGTCTGGTAAGGAGTAAAATCCATTGTGTGTTAGTTCTTATTATTATCTCCAGCAATGTTACTACTATTGTTAGTCTTTACTCCCTTCATGTGCCTGATTGCCTAGGTAAGATCAAAGCCAACAGGAGTGAACAATGTAATTAACAGACTGATAAGTGTCTCCATACCAGCAGTCCTCTGTGATTAATATTTTATGATGGATTCCATTTTCAAATTAAATTTAACGGCCTTGATAGCTATGCAGAGGCCAATACTGGAATGGTGAGTTATCTCATTGGATAATTGGAAATAATGGATGTCAAGTTTAAATGATTTTGTTTGACTTCACTGGGAACCATAGCCATCCGTAACTGGCAGAGAAAACTTTTCCCAATTTACACATCACATTTACCTTATGCAGAGTATGCATTTATTTTAAAGATGTGATAAGGTCCGCCGGTAACCCGGCCATAGTCAATGACTGTAAGTTGAACTAATGAGACACTAGGGATGAAAACAGTAGGATGTAAGACCAGTTTATTATCCCATCACTCTGATGATGTTCTTATGAGCCTTCCTGCTCCTGTCTCGCAACTCACCCTTCATCTCTCTCACAGTCCTTCTTCAAGTTCTACTTTTCCATGTTTTGCACATTTCACAAGATCTATACCATGTTTCCCTTAAGTGAATGTTAAAATATATTGAATTCTCTTGTCATCTACAAGTTTCACTATAAGTTTAAAGTTTTCAATAATTATTAATTACCATTCTTCACTATTATTTATGGTACATTTAATATTAATTTGCTACTATTAATTACTAATAATCTCCAGTGTACATTATATTGTGCAAGTACTTCCAGTATCTTTTTGTTAAAACTTTGGAGCTGCAGATCAAACTCAATCATTTCATGAAAACGATCTGTCACATTACCTAATTGGCAAAGAACATTTTCACAGTCACGCCAATCAGCCGGATCACTCTTGTTCTCTGTCAGGAAAAAGTCTGACTTCATTTTCCAATTCAAATAAACATGTTAAATCATGCGCCCAAGACAGTCATTTTTCTTTTGAATTCAGGTCCTCAAATAGATACAGAGATAAGGCACAGAAATTTACCAAGAGTTGTGTCACCTGGATGAAGTAAGCTACAGCCACTCATATTTCAGATATGATTTTAAGGGACCTTTCTTTAGCAGAAGCGATGCAACCTAGAACCTTCCCTTCGTGTTGGTACCCTGGGGGTTTTAATACCTTATAGTAAGGTACTATAAAAGAAGGGGCTTGTGCCTTTCATTTGTAAAGTGGGAAGAGGGCTTTGGGGATAGGGAAGATCAAAAGAGAACTAGCGAGAAAGTTTGACCACCCCATTGACCACGACCTAGAAGATGATTCCCTTGAAACTGCTACCTGGGGCCAGCAAAACCCCAGAACATGTTCATGTATTTCAGTAGTTCAGGTACCTCCAGATGCCCAGGTACAGTGCATGATACAAATTTGGCGCTCAGTAATGAGATATCGAATGAATGAATTTTACCATGTTTTATTTAGCCTTTTATATTATATAATCCCACCAAAAACGGCAGCTTATCATCTTTTTCTCACAGTTTATCTCTGCAATGATGATACATTACAATTTTTTTAGGTTTTTCTTATTTATTTATTCATTTATTTATTTATTTATTTGAGAGAGGGAGAGAACAAGCAGGGGGAGGGAGCCCGACATGGGGCTCCATCCCGGGACCCTAGGATCGTGACCTCAGCCAAAGGCAGATGCTTAACCAACTAAGCCACCCAGGCACCCTGATAGTATGTTATATTTTAATATCAAACTGTTATTTTGAAAGTCAGAATGTTCACTGAGTTGAGTTTGAAAAATAGAGAAAAATATAAAATATTACTTTGAATTCCTGTTGCTGCCAGGTAGGATTTTCTTGTCTTTATGCTACTCTGTGTTTATGTTCTCATTGTTTTTCAGACCATATGCCTTTTTTAAAAATAAAATATAAAATGGGCACAAGAGAGTATTCTTTTGTCCTTACCTTTACCAGGCCTTTGGAAATAGAATATTCATTATCAGCTAGACAGTTACTCTTAAATAATTTTCTCAAAAAGAATAGATCTAGAACACATTTCTCAGCCTTTGTAAATCTGTGTTTGCCAAGTTTGTTGGAATTCATTATAGCTGATAGACTCGTCAGAATTCTTATTTATATACTTGGGGGTATAGCCATTTGCCACATGTGGATATTGAGATGTCTGAATTGAGCTATATGATAGGTGTAAAATAGACATCAGATATCAGAGACTTAACACTATATCCATATCTATTTCTCTATCTGTAGATAGCTATAAATATATTCAATATAAATTTAGTAGATATATACAGTATACAATTGATGAAATTATATAACTTATTAAGTTTCATATAATATGTAAATATTTTATGCTGTAAAACATATACTGTCTTTATATATAAGTATTTAATGAGTGATACCTGGCTGGCTCAGTCAGGAAAGCATGCAACTCTTGATCTTGGGGTCATGAGTTCCAGCCCCACACTGGGCATAGAGATTACTTAAAAAAAAAATTTTTTTTTTTAAAGATTTTATTTATTTACTTGACAGAGAGAAACATAGCTAGAGAGGATACACAAGCAGAGGGACTGAGAGAGGGAGAAGCAGGTTTCCCGCTGAGCGGGAAGCCTGATGTTGGGCTCGATCCTGGGTCTCCAGGATCATGACCTGAGCTGAAAGCAGTCGCTTAACCAACTGAGCCACCCAGGCGCCCCTACTTTTCAAAAATTTAACGAGGACTCCTGGGTGGCTCAATTGGTTGGGTGACTGCCTTTGGCTTGGGTCATGATCTTGGAGTCCCAGGATCGAGTCCCACATGAGGCTCCCAGCTCCGTGGGGAGTCTGCTTCTCCCTCTGACTCTCTCCCCTCTCATGCTCTCTCTTACTCACTCTCTCTCTCAAATAAATAAATGAAATCTTTAAAAAAAATAAACTTTAGAAAACTTTGGAAAAAATATAACATGTTATCTCATTAAAAATTTATGTATACAAATTATAAGTTGATATGACAATGTTTTTGTCATATTAGTTAGATAAAATATATTATCAAAAATGTTTTTACCTCTTCATCTTTATTATCTTAATATGGTTACAACAAAATTTAAAATTACATATCGTGCTAGTGTTATATTTCTGTGGATATTGCCAGAATTGCAATACAAAAGTCAAATGTTTACCCTTGTATCTTTTGAAGTTTCCCTTTTTTTCCTTCCCCCTCCTTGATGGGGAAGCACCCCTGTTTATAAGAAAGTTTCTAATTCCTGTCTACCAAAATATTTTCGAGGGGCGCCTGGGTGGCTCAGTCATTGAGCATCTGCCTTCCGCTCAGGTCATGATCCTGGGATCAAGCCCCAAATCAGGCTCCCTGTTTGGTGGGAAGCCTGCTTCTCCCTCTCCCACTCCCCCTGCTTGTATTCCCTCTTTAGCTGTGTTTCTCTCTATCAAATAAATAAATAAAATCTTAAAAAAATATATTTTCTAGGCTAAGTCTAGATCCCATGTTTGTTGAAACATGGTAAATTCTTCAGATTTTTATTTTTATTATTAAATTATTTTTCAGTTGTTTTGTTTTCTTCCTTGGGTATAGTTCAGTACTTATATCCAATTTCTTTGTGTTTGCAATGCGTCCCCTAAAAATCTCTGCCCTTTTCTTTCCTCTGAGACTTTTCAAGTTTGCATCTGCATAACTGACTGGATTGCTTTCAGTGTCAATTCTGTTGTGTAGCTCCAAAGAAATTTCATCTTGCTTTTTCAGTTTCTTTCCTTAAAATTATTTCTCTCAGTCTTATCCAGTCACTTTTGCATATCAACTGGTTTTCCTTATGACTTTTTCCCTCTGTCCCATACTTTTATCTCTTCCTATCTTTGACTGATGACAATTTATTTTCTGAAAACAATTATCTGATGCATATTGCAAATGATTTTCAGAAGAAGGCTTTTCCTTTAATCAGAATGATGTATACTTCTTCTATTTTTTACTGACTTTTTCCCAGGCTATTTAAATTTACTCACATTTAAATAAGAAGAATGAACTGGAAATACCAGAACCAGTACTTCCCAAGGGATGGAGACAATTGCCTTCCATCCACCGGGATATTTTCTAGTGAAAAGCATGACATTCCTAGTACTACAGCTATAAACTGGGATGCAGTCACCCTACCTTAACCTCACACTCTGTCACTTGAACAGTGGTCTGATTTCCTTTCCAGACGTATGGTAGGAAGTCAGAGACACAGTTCAGAACCCAGTGCCTATAGTTTACTAAGGTTTTGTGTATTGTACATGCTACACTAAGAGGTCTTCTTATTTCTTAGATGGAGTCTCCCTTGCTAAGCTATCACCTCCAAGAATGCAGTGCCCTGAGCAAGTTTCCTCTGTTTATTCCCTCCACATATCCTCTCTCCAAGTAGCTTTCTTCCCAGGTTTAATTAAAATTTTTTGGAAAGGAGTTTATGACTAGACATACAAACATAGGTTCTTATAAATAGTGGTAGGGAACAGTTTTCTGGTTGTTTCAAAAAGTGGATTCATAGTATGCCAAGGTACAGGGCTCATAAAAACAGTTTACAGGATCAAGAGGGATAAAGTTACTTATTTTTAAGTGTATACATTTCCTCAGTTTCCTGCTTGTCTGGTCAACAATTGCTTCATTCAGTGATTTCAGTGGCCTTTCAGCTGGGGAAATTCCATCAATTTCTGGCCATAGGCTGGTGGTTCTGGCTTTAAGATGCTTCAAGGGTGTTGTGACTTTTATTAAATCTTTCTGTTCTTTTTTGGGCATTTTAATAAAAATTGGAGAAGCAACATTATGATTACCAGCCAAATGTTATTTTAATTTTTTTTTATTGTTGACTTACAGGTAGTACTTAGCATCGTGCAAAATTGAAATCTTGCTTCTCCCTATCTGAAGAGGAGAAGGCTGTAGGGAGCCTGATGTTAATAATCCAGATTTGTAGTGAGAAAGAGTGAAATTCATTTTTTTCATTGTGAAAGGAATGATTCAGCAAAGAGCAGCTAACCCCAAGAATCTTCTGGGCTACTCAGTCCTACAAAGTAGCACTCTCTCCATACCTTCTCAAGTAGGACTGATCAGAATATAACCAAAAGATGTTTTGTTTTTTCATTTGAGGGTCGGTGTTGTGCAAGTGCTGGTCAAGGTAATGAGGTTGAGAAACATCAAGATGTGATTCCTAGTCATCAATGAGTTTATAGTCAATCTTCCCAGAGAGAATTTACTTAAGATTCACGGTAATATCACATCTTAAGTGTCCAATAAATGATAAGTATGGCAGGACATAAAGGAAAGGCTGCTCACTATCGACGATTGGACAAACATCATAATGGAAAGAATATGTGAGTTAAGTTTAGGCAGGACAGGAGTCCTCAGTTAAGGAAGGGCAATAGACAGAAACTGTACACAAACACTAGGGGCAGGAAAGTGTATAGGATATTCACAGGACAATATGCAGAAGAGTTTAGAAAGTAAATAGGAGATATATAAAAGAATGGTGCTAGACAAATTTGGTCACATAAGTGAATGGCAATAAGTTTAGCCAGATCAAACGGTCTATAAATACCAAGCTAATGTAAAGATAATAAATCTCCAGAAATGTTGGATCATTCTAAAATGATCCCTAATTATAGCATTTGGGTTTTAAAATTTGTATTGTAAAGGTCTCTTTATTTTCTGAGATTTTTGGTTGACTTTTGCTTTTTCTAAAATACACAAAGTGAAACGATATATTATGGGGTCTCTTAGGATATTGTTTAGTACTGATTTATGATACTCAAGAAGCTAAATCTTTTTTGTTTTTCAGTTATAAATACTTGTTTAATTTCTATTTAAGGAGTCAAATAATTTTAACCTGCTCTCTCAGATGAAGGTTTTGAAAATTCTGTCAACTATCAATAAATCAACACCAACTATTTAATGAGTGAATAAATGGATAAACATCATTAGCTATTACTTTGCTCAAGTTACAAACTAATTATAGCACTTAACTTATTGCACTGTGGCTTTTAGTTGCAAAGAGGATACTGAGCCAGAAACAAATAACCACCACTCAGTAAGTCAGTGCTTTAATGCATGAAACCTGCCATGTGCTGTGGAACACAAAGAAAGAAATGATGGAAGAATGTCTAAACATTTGTAGAAAAGCATCATGGAACAGTTGACGTTGCTAGATCGTGAAGGGTGAAGCAGAATAAAGGAAGGAGGTTGTACTAGAAAGAAGAAATATCAAGATAAAAAACAAGGAATCCAGAAAGCATCCATGGTATGTTTTAAAAAAGAAATCAACTGGGGCACCTGGGTGGCTCAGTTGGTTAAGCCTCTGCCTTCGGCTCAGGTCATGATCCCGGAGACCTGGGATCGAGTCCCACATCGGGGTCCCTACTCGGCGGGAAGCCTGCTTCTCCCTCTCTCACTCCCCCTGCTTGTGTTACCTCTCTGGCTGTGTTTCTCTCTGTCAAATAAATAAAATCTTAAAAAAAAATTAATTAATAAAATAAAAAAAAATAAAAAGGAAATCAAGCAGCCCCATGTGGGTAAAGTGTCAGGTTCATAGCAAGATGTCATGAGAGATGAAAGTGAAAGATGGTTTGGGGCAAGACTGTGAAGACTTTAAAACCACTTTTTAATACAAATAAGTTTCAAATGATTTATATAATAAAATATTAATAGTACTCATTTCTGGAGTATTTAGAATGATTTAATGGTTACTTAGCTGTGTTTGTGGGGTGAAACCAACCAAGAGCCCTCCTGCTCCGTCATCCTCTCTCCTTCTCTCCAATAGTACTCATAATGGAAAAATCATAGTTTTATAGAAAATATAAATTATAGGTTTTGGATTGGCTATAATGGAATGTATAGAACCTAGAGACTGGATTTTCCATGGTCACAAGATCCCAGATATTTGATGTTGTATCACTCAGAAGAGGCTGGATTAAGCTAAAATAACAAATGACCCTAAAATCTCAGTAGCTAAAAATGACTAACATTACATAATCATTGAAAGAGTTCACAGGGCAAGGGAGGAAAAACTGAATGGGAAGAAATCAGAGAGAAGACAAACCTTGAGAGACTCTCGACTCTGGGAAACAAACTGAGAATTGCAGGAGAAGAGGTGGGTAGGGGAGTAGGTTATTGGGTGAGGTCATTAAGGAAGCCATGGTGATATGATGAGCAATGAGTCTTATACACAGCTAATGGACCACTGAACACTACATCAAAAACTAATGATGTACTACGTGTTGGCTAATTGAATTTAATCAAGAAAAGAAAAGAAAAAAGTTGACTCGAGCACCGTCCCATAATGTTTTTATTTCATAACTTAAGCAGTTCTTATCCTAAGGCAGAGGGAAAAGAGACCGTGTTAAAGCCCGAGCTGGTCTTTAAAGCGTCCAACAAGAAGTGACACATGAATCACTATGAATACCTTGCATTGGGCAAAGCAAGTTCCCTGGACAGCCTGTCCTTCTAGAGAACGGCAGGTGATATGTGGCCTGCCATGAAGTCCAATCTACAACCTAACCCACATGCAAAAGCAGTCTTGAAATTTGAGGCTTCTTGAAAATTCGTTCTTATTTTGTATTTGAATGGAGTCTGCAAATTAAGGTCCCTAATTGGCTGATTTGCCAGACAGATATTTCTGCTATTAAATAGAAACGTATCTTTAAAATTAAAGTTGTAAAACTAACTCCTCTTCTACCCCCGCCTCTTTGGCCATGCTCATAAAACAGCTGGGTACCAGGGCACGGTGTTAGATGCTTTTAAATAAATTATCTCATTTAATTTGCAGGACTGCGATGTACAGTGGATAAGAAGCCTGGGTGCCTGTGTGAGATAGTTAGGAAGGGTAGTAAGATTGTTTTTAAGGAACCTACAGTGCCCTATTGGATGCCATCATGAAATTTTTAGGGATTTGAAAATGTCATCTTCACATGTGAATGTTTTAAGGAATTATTTGTTGAAAATCAGTTTTGTTTCCCTGTCATTATTATGATGTATCTCTGAAGGTTAAGTTCATTAAGGTCTATTTTATAACTGAGAAGTATGTAAAAATAGGGATGCTGTTCATCAAGTAGAATGTCATGGTTTATGATTTTCTTTGAGCCATCATATAAGGCTTTATTCTTTCTCCATATTATTACAATGTATAGAAATTCTAGCAAACCATCCCTTCCTAAATGCCCTCCCTCTCATTTCCCATGTATCCAAGCCATAATTATAAGTCTATATTGGTTACATTGTTCTGAAATATTTCATAGCCACTACTCTGCCACACTCATCTATTTAAAATTCCCCAGGAAGAATTTAAATAAATGGCTTTTACCTATTGGCCCCATAGAACTTGACTTTTCTTATGTTCTCTCAACTTCTCTCCTGTGACTCATGTCATGGTGAAAATTCTCATCATTACTAATGTAGCCTCATTTCCTCTTTACTGAAGTATCTTTCCCATGTCCAAGTGCAACCTGTGATTCTTCCAAGGGATATTCTTTTGCATCACATGTATTATTATGCGTGTCTGTGTGTATGTGTGTTTCTACGTAAACACATGGAAATGAGTGCACAGATGCACATACCGTATATCCAGTCATATATATTTGAATGGATCTTATGTCCCCCACGAGTTTCATTTGTTAATTTCTCCAGTCACTCACTTCCCAACTTTATTCATTCAGTTAAAAATATTACGTCCACATCTACACCATCCCGGGTACCATCCTCAGCCCTGGAAGCAGAGCAGCATCAAACTAACGGGAACCAGACCTTGCAGAGTTTTCTATGGATGGCAGAGTGTTTAGGTGACTAAGTGCTCCGTTACTCTCCACGGTATCATTTATAAATCTTCTGGCTTAGGGAAGAACATATAATGTCTAAGAATGAAATAATATTTTTTCATGTGTACATAAAAGTAAGATATTTTTGATGTTGAAAGTCTGACCAACTAAAGAGAGTAACTCAAAGCACATAGATGACTTATTACTATTGCACTGTTTAATTCTGTGCTACTCATAGATGGGTGTCTACTGGCGCTTTCAATTCCTTTGTGTACTATGTGCTATCTCTGCCCTCAGCCCAGGGATGCCAGTCACCTCCTATCACCCCGTTCGGCCCCTCTGATAGATTTTATATGCACAAAAGCTGTTTACTCTGAGCTCTTTGTTCCCGCAAAGGACTGCTGCTG
>PITA01026201.1:15000-22716 GCA_004023965.1 Spilogale gracilis
CCTGGGATCGAGTCCCACATCGGGCTCCCTGCTCGGCAGGAAGCCTGCTTCTCCCTCTCTCACTCCCCCTGCTTGTGTTCCCTCTCTCGCTGTGTTTCTCTCTGTCAAATAAATAAATAAAATCTTTTTAAAAAAGAAAGAAAGAAATGATACAATTGATTTTAGATAGCTCATCCACTACAGATGAAAAAAATCTTAGATTCATTGTATATTGCAATTGATGTTTTAAAGTTGAAGTTCTTTGTTTTTCTTTCTCCTTTTTTAAAAGGTTTCTGAACTTGATTTACTGTTTACAAAAACAACCCCATTTTTATCATTTTATTTTAATAGTCATTTCCTTCCCAATATAAAACAGTTTTTAAGCCTCTATTTAGGACAGATAATGAGGGTGCCTGGGTGCTTCCGTCGGTTAAATGTCTGCCTTCAGCTCAGGTCTTGATCCCAGGTCCTGGGATCAAGTCCCGCATCAGCCTCTGCCAATCTCTCTCTCACTCTCTCTCTTTCTCATGAATAAATAAAGTCTTTTAAAAAAAGGACAGTTAATGATACTCCCTGTGTATGTAAAATATTGGTTATTTTTAAGAAGATTTTTAATTAATAACCAATATTATAAAACAGCTTTTAAAAATAGACATGGTCAAAGTTTCAGAATAGCATGTAAGATGTATATGTATCTCCAAATTCCTTAAGTTGTATACATTAAATATGTAGTTTTTTTGTGTATCAATCATACCTAAAGAAAGTGGGTCAGATTTTTTTTATTTTTTATTTTTTTAAATTTTTTAAAAGATTTTATTTATTTATTTGACAGAAAGAAACACAGCTAGAGAGGGACTGAGAGAGGGAGAAGCAGGCTTCCCGCAGAGCAGGGAGCCCCATGTGGGGCTTGATCCCGGCATCATGAGCAGAGCCCAAGGCAGACACTTAACCACTGAGCCACCCAGGTGTCCCTCAGATTTTTTTTTTTATTTAAAGATTTTATTTATTTAACAGAGAGAAACACAGCCAGAGAGGGAACACAAGCAGGGGGAGTGAGAGAGGGAGAAGCAGGCTTCCTGCTGAGCCCGATGTGGGACTCGATCCCCGGTCTCCAGGATCATGACCTGAGCTGAAGGCAGTCGCTTAACCAACTGAGCCACCCAGGCGCCCCTGAGATTTTTTTTTTTTAATAGAATGTTAGGAGGCATCACCAAAATATTCATGATCACTTTATCATACATACATAATGTGAGTAATTTTTAAGTCATCTCAATTGTTATGGGTGAAGATAGGAATTTTAAGCTGTGTTGGTGGGAGAGAAGAGAGCGTTTTTATGGTCCTCTGTGTTACATGACTCCAAATTGTGTCTCCTCGGACATACCTGTCCAGTAGGGAGACCAGGAACAGACAGCCAGCTGTGTTAAGCCTTTTCATGAGGACCTTCAAGGAAAGCAAGCTAATATCTTTCTTATCTCCTTTTCAAAAATTTAACATCTCTGCAAACGCCTGGGAAGATGAACGTTCTATGGGAATTTCCCATCTTCTGCACAAAAGTAATGTTGTTCTTGGTAAATGGTTAAAGATGATGTTAATTTTACTTTTTGATCAAGAGATATTTTAAGTATTAATATTTAAACATCCAGCTATTTTTAAGCATTGACCTTTTTTCTCTGATCTAGTAAAATTCAAATATGCCATGATGGTTAAAAATTTTAGAGCTGAAGTAGAAATCAAGTCACATTGCAGATGCCAATATATCTATGAGCTAAACTGGGATCTCCTAAGTGTAGAAACTGTCAACAGAACATGAATCTAATTAAAAGCCTTTGTAAACTTCTAGTGTACCTCTGAAGTTTAGACATTTAGAAGTATCTGCCAAGTTACTATTCATCTCAGGATGAACGGCTTTGACCTTGTAGTCTCTGGGCTACTTCAAGATAGTTTAATTTACTCTATTAACCCTAGCCCTAATGTGTATCACATTCATACGGAGCCAGTTTGGCATCCTTTGAAAAATAGGCAGGTAACAATAAAGATTTTTCAATAATTAGAACACAGGGCATGCAATTGGCATTTACTTGCATTCATTTCTTTCCCACTGTGGAATAAAACACCAAGCATATTGATAATTGTTCAGACAAACCCATGAGTCATATTATCACCACTGCACAGACCCCCAAGAAGCCCAGTAAGAAATAATAAACACTTGAGGATTTATTGATGCTTGCATTATTTATTGGATTTGCCATGATTGGCTACACATGGAATAATATTCCACAAGAATATTGTAATTTATTAGACAACTTCTTCACTACCTAAACATTTGAATTCTGCTTCTGTACACAAGGACTGTCTCTTTTACTAATACAATGCAAGTCCTTAACAGACATTTGTTCTATAAATAACATTTCTGATATTTTTAATTAACAACAGACAAAATATCACATTGATATTTTCAATATCAATTGAAATAAATAAATATAATAAATAATATATTTATTTATTATATAAAATATAATAAATAAATAATAAAAAATATTTTCACATTGAAATATAAACTGATATGACCACTGTTATTTCCTCATTATATTAATAGTCTACATTATTTCAAGAAATACTTTAAAAATGCAAAAAAAGTCATTATTTAAAAATTTCTTCACACAAAATTCTTATTTTCTTTGTTTTTTCTTTTCTTTTTTTTTTTTCTTTTTCCTTAAGGAGCCGGGAGATAATCAGGGGAAGGGCAGAGGGAGAGAGAGAATCTTAAACAGGCTCCACAGCTAGCATGGAGCCCTACTCGGGACTCAATCTCAAAACCCCAAGATCATGACCTGAGCTGAAATCAAGAGTCAAACGCTTAACTGACTGAAACTCCCAAGTGCCCCCTTCACACAGAATTCTTAATTCATTCAGCTAATATGTGTACATATGCACAAATGATTTTGCATATAATTTTAAGGTGCTCATGGACCTATTGAAGTTCACCTGTGGGCTTCATCCTTGGTAGACAGGGGATTTGTGTGCATGACCATCTTGACCATAAATCTGAGAAAATTCTCTACCAAATTATCTTTGTATTTCATTAAGAGATGATATGAACTACATACAGTTTTTTTGGGGGGTTGTGAAATGAACCTTTACCAAGATAGTTTCTTTTGTAGTTCTTAAGTAGCTGGGCATTCTGCCATTTCACTGCTGATGTTATTGATGATGACATGTTGGAAGCAATCATCAACATGGCAGCCCACAAATTTGGCAGTCCCCAGGATCTCTAATGGTTCTAGAGAGTTCCCTGGCCAAAGATTGATGTTGCATCTGTCAGGTGATTATTGACAATTTCATCAAAAGTGTTATTTCCACTGTTTTCATGTTTTTCTGCTTCTTGCCATCTCTGAGTAGTTCCTTGAGAGTTTTGATGATCAAGGCTTGTCTGTTCTGAATGGTCAGTTTCACCTTAATCTTGACCCTTCCAGTCTCTGGTTGCCTGGGTGAGGTCATCACAAACCTCTTTTGGAGACAGAACCAGAGGACCAACTTTGGGGGCCAGAACACATTTGACACCAACTTCCCTCCAGTGCACCTCACTATAGGACTTTGCTTTTGTTGGGGTCAAATTTGGATGGTGCAGCAGAGTTGTTCTGATCTACTGGGATTGTATTAATGAATATTCATGTTTATAAGGAGAAATACACAAGCATATGGGGCATGCGTACTTGGCTGCAGAACCAGAATTCCCTATAACCTGTTTCATAGAAATACTTCATTTGGATAAATTTTACTTTCTTTTCTTGGGAGGACAGTTTCAGCTGTCTCGTTTGTCCATGCCTTTGATTGCTTTTGTAGGCACTTTGCAGCTAGTTCTTCCAGGGCTTCTGGGGAGATATGCTTTTAACAGCTCCTTTCAAATCGTTTTAGGAATGTTTCAGAAACGGTAGGGTAGAGGTTGGTGCAAAAACAAGTCAACAATTGTAAGGAAATCATTTCAAGCACTAATAATGGATGTCATACTTGCGGGTCTGTTTTGGGGAGCATTGAGTTTTTATGTTTCTCTTTGCAAGCTTGCTTCTTTATAACCTCCTTTCCTTTTCCCTAGATCCTCACCTAACCCCAGAAATTATTGTATTTGGCTTAAAATTACTAAAAATTGTTCCTTAATACTGGGGCAGTCTGGCTAATGGACGTAGGTCAAAATAATTGATCCTGAAGACAAGGAAATCCACCCAAATCCTTTCCTTCTGCTTTTCTTGATTTCATTGCATGTTTCACAGACAGCCAAAATGGGGTTCAGAAATGGCAACTATTATACAGTGTTTAAATCCATTTGCCTCATATAGGTCTGTTCTACCAGAAACAAAATAATTCACAAACACACTTTTATCATCCTCTTCCCTGTCTCTTGCAAAGGTTAAAATGTAGAAGAAAGGCAAGGAGAAGTACAAAAAAAATTGGTCAATATAAATATGAGAGATATTGGTTAATGTCAACATAATAGTGTTTATTCTAATGTCATATGAAGAATAAAGCAATAAAAAGATAATGGTAAATAATTGTCATAGCATAGAAATAGGTACTAAAGGCAAATAACATTGTAAAAATAATAAAATTAGCTTTAATTATGGGTGAACAATTGTATATTATTAAAATACCAGAGAAGTCCAGGACACTAATGTATAAATATCATTTTTTAGAGTCATGGAATAGACAAGAAAACAATTTTATATAGAACATAAGGAATACATTAAAAAGTTAAAATATTGGGTAATTTTATTCATTTATCAAGTGAAGAGTTACTATATGCCTTCTGTGTTGTCCAGGTGTTGTCATAGACCTCAAATAGAGTAGTGAACTTCTTCCCTGAGGAGTTTATATTTCATCAGCGGAAACAGAAGGTAAATAAATGCATATCATGTATATTTTGTTAAATGCTAAAAAATGTTATTGAGACAAATAATGCAGAGAGAAAAATAAAACACAGAGGAGGTTTGAAATTTAAAAGATGGTGGTTAGGGACAACCTCACTGAGAAGAGGATATTTGAGAAGATCTAAAGGAGGTGATCACTCAGCTGATTTGGACAGGAATGTCCCAGGTAGGGACACATTCCAGGAACAGCAGGGTGGCCCAGAGTAGCTAGACGGAATCAAAGAGGAGGGGAGAGTAGCTATGAAGCCAAAGGACCCAGAAAAGGAAACTGAGAAGGAGCCGCAGGTGAGGTCAGAATACCAGAAGAGCATGCTGAATGGAAGCCAAGGGTAGGAAGTGTTTCTGGGAGAAAAACTGTATTCCATTTTTCTGATCTTCAAGAAGACAGAACCTGAAAAATGCCTTAGGATTATTGACCAGATCAGTTTCCATAGAGATGTAGAAGTGAGCACCTAGTGGAAAGTCCAGTTGGGAGATAGCAGAGACGCTTATTTCAAGGAGTTTTGCTATAAATGAGAGCAGATAAATAAGAGCCTGGGGGTCATATTTTCCTGTTCATATTGTTTATCATACAGAAATTATGATATATTTTCATACTGGTGGGAATGATCCAGTTGAGGCTGAAAAAAAAATGATGTTTGCAGGAAAGCGGGAAGTATATAGCATCCAGGTTAGGAGTTTGACCTTAAATAAGGGAAGGACTAATACATCCATAATCACAGTCATGACAGCACAGTCTATGAACACCAGTATGCATAGTTGATGTGGAGGTGGAAACAAAGTTTTCTTCTGGTTACTCAAATTTTTTTTGGGAGGGGGCAGCAAAGTTGAGAGAGAATGGGTGGGGAGATAAGTGTTAGAGGGCGAATGGACTAGGGCAATGTAGTGTGATTGCCCGGAAACACTGCAGACTCACTCAATGGTGTCGATCATGAATTTAAATTGAGACAGGATTGTTGTGCTTTTCTTCAGTGAGTCTACTGCTAGTTGTAAATACAGGAGTTTGCAATTGCCAAGAAGTAAATCTGGAAAGTACGTGAGAAGTCCCAGGAGCTAAATTTTCAGGAAATGTTAACAAATGACATGGAAATCTCTAAATGACCACAGCAAGCAGTAATCCTGTGATAAGATGATATTCAAAACACGTTTTTAGAGCAGGGAAGGAGAATAATATGCAGTGAGGGCCAAGGACAAGTCTTCCACCTTCAGGTGAAGTGATAATGCTATTCATGGGAGTAAAATCAGCTATTCCTCAAGAGGAGAAGAGCAAGGAGGCAAAATGAATGATCATAGAACATGTTACGATTGTGGATTTTGCTGGTAATTTCCTCTGACATCAGTGGAAGGGTTTGTGGGTTGGTGAAAGGTAAGAGAAGGAATGCCAGTCAGGTTGTATGAGGATTATATTATAGGGTTGAGGGTCGCAAGAGTCCTGGGCTTCTGGGAATAGCTGACTAAAACAGAGATAAAATCGACAATAAGACTATTTTTAACCTATTTTTTTAATTGAGATATAATTGACATATAACATTATTTTGGTATCAGGTGTACAACATAATGACTCTGTATCTGTATATAATATGAAATGATCACCATGATAAGTCTCGTTAATGTCCATAAGCGCACAGGATTAGTTCTGGTCGTATCAGAACTCGGACATGATGGTGAGCTATGTCTGTCAGAGAGGAATAGTGTGGGGCTGTCCAGGAACATGCAGGGGCCTGGTCTCCTCAGTGCCCTGAGGGGGAGAAGAAAGTGTGTGTGTTGAAGGGTTGTCTCATCTGAAACATTCAGATCTCTTGGGTGCCCTGGTCTCCCTCCATGAAACAGACAAACCCTTCTTAATGAAACAGGCTCTGTGTGCCTGTGGTTCTTCCTTCCAGTGCTTTATAGTCCAATTCATTCATTGGAACAGAGGCTCACAACTAACCCTCTTCCTTTAACTTACTTTTGTGTCTACCATAAATGAAGAATGAAATATTACAGTGCCCTCTTCGAGCATGTATTTTTAATGCATACAATCCCCAAGAACACATTTTCTTCCATCAGCCCAAGCTTCATGATGTTCATAGATTTCTTTTATCATTCTCTACTTAGTTCATAGTGCATTTTTTTCCTGAAAGGTAACTATGAAAAATAACAGTAATAAATATTTATATTATTACTGTAAGGACATGTGGGCTTTATGTTTACCCTTCAACATAGGAGATCACTTTTAAATCAAATCAAGTGAACCCCAAATATTAAAAGCATCATAAATATTCATGTTGTAGACATGCAAATAGACAAACTATGAAAATGATACCCTGGTGTCTGACTTGCCTACAGAACTAGGATGGGACATGTAGGAATGGACCTCCTCCTCGCCGGGCTCTTAATCATTCTTTTTATAGCTCCTTCTAGAAGTATCCATATTCTCAAACAGTTTAACCATGGTGCATAAAATATGCTTGAGCGTTTCCACCAATATCAGACAAGCAGTACTCCTTCCCTCAGTTCATCTTGTTTCCAGCACTGTGAATCGTGGTCCCACCCTTGACTGGCCAAATGTCATATATGCATTCAACACACTGGTGTGGCATTTCAATTAGATGCTGAGGATATAATGTCGATCCAAATAGATTAAGTTCATATTTTCATGGAGGTCAGAAAGGCAGATACTAAGGAATGTAAAATTATAAACTGAGTCCATCATAGAAAAAAGCACAGTTTAGTGGTGCCGGGGTAGGTCAGTTGATTAGGCTCCAGACTCTTGATTTCAGTTTGGGTCATGGTCTCGGGGTAATGAGATTGAGCCCTGCATTGGACTCCACAT
>PITA01026202.1:0-23042 GCA_004023965.1 Spilogale gracilis
TGCATTTCGGCACATGGTTTGCAAACAATCGGTGCCTGTTTAAAGTGCTTGGAAAATTTGTTCTCTTAACTAGATCAAGCCGGTCCCCTGCACTTTTTGTTCGGAGCACTCATTTGTTTTAGCAAATTTTCTTCAGAGACCGAGGGAGAGCGACTTCTGGCCAGCCCACAGCGCTGGAATCTCGAATCTCAAGGTCTAAATGAAGGAGGTTGCTCCCCCCTCCCGCCCCCCGGCAGACCACCAGGGCCCTTGTGAGCCACAGGTGACTGGAGCTCCAGAGGGAGGTCCCTGAGCGGGCTTTGGTCCTCCTGCCTCCAGAGGGTCACATGCTGTCACGAGCACTCTCGTGCTCAGCCGGGCGGGGGTGTGACCTTTAGCAAACCTCACGTGGGAGCTCATCACTGTTTTCAACAAGAGCCAGGAAGTTTAAAAGGGATTTCCTTTTTTAAAAAAACCTGTACTTAAACATCCTCATGCGTCCCACCCTCCACCCCCACCAACCGTCACTCACCCAGCTCGAAAGGGGAAACGCTGGTGTCATCTGGGGAGGTCAGAGGTCCCCTAACCTCTGGACCGGTCCCTCCGGAGGAACTGACCCAATGCCTGCCACCCGTCAGAACTCAATTCTGGTTCCCTCTGTACCCCCACAGGCGAAGGAGGGCAACTGGGGAGCACAGCTCCACATGGCCAGAGAGCTGAGAGATTTGTTCTTAAAATGCCAGGCCAATTTCACATTCTCCATAAGAGAGACGTAACTTGCTTGAAAGTTAAAATCCGGCTTAATGGGGTTCCCGGTCATGTTCAAGCAACCTGGATACTCCAGGGAGAGATGCTGGGGGCACATTCTCCCCATCCCCCCTGCACCCACGCCCCTACGCTTGCAGCTGCCCACACATTTGGGAAATGTGGGTCTAAGCCCTCCAGGCACTAAGAGTTACTTTCTCCCAAGGCCCGGCCGAATCTTCTGGGGACCTGACCTCATGAAAGCAGCCCAGGGAAGTGGTGATGGGGGGGGGGGGTGAAGGGAGTGTGCTCTGTAGGTTCTTCTCCCTCCGGCCAGCTGTGCCCTGGTGTGCCCCGACTTGGTGCCCCTGACCTTGTCACTGCATGGTGGGCAGCTGGAGGCACAAGTGGCTCTGAGAGGTTGGAGGACATCCCTGGAAGCTCAGATGTGTTCTCGGGGCTGAACTCAGGGTGAGAATCAGATGGAAGAACACAGCTCCTGCCTGCCCCCTCCTGACCTGCGAAGGTCAGGAAGCACAGCTGATGGACTCCAGCATCTCCTGACTCCCAGGTCTGGCCCAAAGCTAAAGCGGTTCAATGCCAGATGGGTGGGGTGCCTGTGCGCCCCTGGGCTGATAGTGGCCGACATGTAGTTCCTAGTAGCTTGGGGCCCCAACGACCCACAGCCTGCAGCCAGCCCCTGCGGAAGCCGGGATTCTCACAACCACCCTCCCCATGGCCCTCAGCCAGGGAGGATGGGACACACACTGGCTGAGCTTAGCAGTGGCACTGACCGCACCGGCCACCAGGGGGCAGCAGGCGCCCGCAGGTAACAGGTCCAAAGGCCCCAGTGTGCTCTGGGGTTAGGGACCCACCCTGTGGCCACCTGGGCCAGCTTGCAGACCTCAGCCCAACAGAGCTGCCCTACAGGCTGCCAAGCCTGGGTCTGGGCATTCCTTTCTGCTCGGAGATCCTACGCACAGACAGAAGAGAACACCCTGGCTTCAAGCGCTTCATGAGGGACATCACTGGAAAGTCTCTCATCTGCATTTGGAACTCTCCATTTCATCTCTATGAAGTGTCTTGTAGTGCAGTTCGGGAGGATCAGTTCTGGGGCTCGCACCCAGGGACGCGAGGGGGAAAGGAAGGAGGAGAGAGGAAGCGGAGGGGGAGGAAGGGAGGCAGTGGCAAGGTGGGCGCCACGGGGCCTCAGGCAAGTGGGGCGCCTTGGCACATTTCCGTCAGGATGTCGATGAGGTTGTTCAGGCCCGACAGGTAGCCGTCCTCCCGGTTCCCCTCCTGCCAAGGCACGTTGTGCTGCAGGGTCTGGCCCTCAGGCAGGGGAGTGGTTTTCCCGAAGTCGATCATCCACACCTTGGCCTGCTCCTTCTGGTCATGGATGAAGAGGAGCGAGCTGCCGATGACCTGAGGAGACAGGGGAGTGATTGGGAAGCTGGGGAGGGCAGTTTTGGAGCTCCCAAGGTCTGCCCTCTGCAGCCAGAGTGCTGTGGAGCTGACCCAGTGTGGCTGAGCAGAGGGCAGAGGATGCCGGCCACCAGGACAGCCACTGCCTTCCGTGTGGGCGGCGGCGGGGAGAACACCTGGGATGGCAGACCCTCGTCCCCCCAGCTCCAGCCTGCACACTTTCTGCTATTTCAGACCACGGCTAAAGCCTGGGGCCTCACCCTGTACTTCCTAGGCCCTAAGGGACCTTCCTAGATGCACACACAACCCTCCAAGAGGGTGGCAGGGAGGCCCAGACCACCTCCATTCCAGCAGCACGACCCAGGCAAAGCTTACGCAGAGAAGCCCTGCAGGGCCCGGGGTCTGAGGACCATGGGCACCAAGGAGCCCTCCCCCGTGCACTGACCGCCCCCCCTCCACTGCCCCCTAGCCCAGGCCAGGTCAGAGCAATTGCACGGAGTAAGGGCCTGGGCTGCCCACCGAGGAGCCCAGTGGGGCTCTGAGGCCCAGTGGGGCAGGTCCTGGGGCTCCAAGGTCCACGGACCGCCCGTGCCCTCTGGAGCACAAAGGCAGGCTGTGGGGAAAGGAGGCTGCAGCCGGGCCTACAAAGATCTTTTATCAAGCTGGGGACCCAGAGGCCCTGGGTGGGGCAGGGGTGGAGGGCTTGCACACCCTGGGCCTCAGTGTGGAGGAGGGGAGCAAAGGGCATCCTGGCAATGGCTAGGCCTGGGACAGCTGCTCAGGGCAGAGCCCACTCTGTCTGCCCTCTGGGCACCCCAGTCCCTCCTCACGGGAGTCGGTCCTATCAGGGCACCTGCTAGAGTGACCGCGTGGGATAGGTGCACCCTGACCTAAGGACAGTTAAAATCCCAGGGTAAGCCAAGCTATGTGCCCAGAGGCAGGGCCTGGGCCCCCCTCCCCCCACCCCAGCAAGGCCTGCCTGCTCCCCCACCCCCAGGGAAGCTCCTTCTGCTGGGGGTCCTGGGCTGGGCTCCGGCTGAGGCTCCCTCTGTACAAGACCCTGAGAAGGGCTGCTTTCCAGAAGGGGCTGCAAGCCTGTGGTGAGTGTGGGATGCGTGCTTCACGTGCACCTGGCCTCCTGTTTTGCTGACAATTCCCAACCCTCTTGCAGGTGTCTGGGTTCCCTGCCGCCCTTGCGGACACACAGGTGTGAAAGCAGAACACGTGAAGAGTTCCAGCGGGCCTCCTAGGGCGGTGATGCGTCGCTGTGTCAGCAGCTTCAGGGACTCTGCCCTAAGACCCTGGGGCACATGAGATGGAAGTCTCTGGAGGCGGGAGGGGGAGGGAGCAATAGGACGGGTGACCACAGCCCTGAGGCAGGACAGCCCTGCGTGGTTTGTCTGCCGGCAGCGGCAGCGAGGGGCCTGACCCCGGGGGGACTGCCTCTCTGGCTGCATAGTTCTAAACACGCCCCTCAGATTTCCAGAACAAGCAGGTCCGTTAGCGCGGGAGGCGCGCTCACCACTCAGGTGGGCAGGCCCAAAGGTGGTGGCTGACCCCACAGAGCAAGGCTCTCTGCCCCAGAGAAGGAAAGCTCGGGATCTACCTCGTGGCATTTGAAGAAGGGAGAAACTTCTAGGGTGGCCCGAATGTCCTTCAGCCGGTCCCGGTAGGCGATCTGGGAACGGAAAATGGCCAGAGTTTTAAACACTTAGGGGTGGGGTGGCTCTCCGCCGGGTGTCAGGGTGGAAGGTCCCTTCCACCCTGAGCATTTATTCCAACCTCTAGGCCCAGGCAGGGGGCAGGGGGGCGGAACTCCTGGGGCTACTCTTTTGCACCCACACTCCCTCGTGAGCTGGAGGTGCAGGAGGGGCAGCCTCCGCCACGCCGTGCAGCCCCTACATGCTCTCACACGGGAGTGAAGTTCATTCTGGAACGCCAACAGTGTGGAGGCAGCCTACGAACAGCCCGGTTGCCATGGTGCCTTCCAGAATACAAACCTCCGTGCCCTGACCTTCCAAAGGATGGAGGAAGTGGGAGAGCCACAAACACCTCTGCCAGCAGCCTCTCCGCAGAGCCCTTGGATGGGGATGGAGCTGTGCTGGCCCCCAGGGTGCCTGCTGTCTCCGGGGAGCATGGGGAAGCCCGTTGCACACAGGTTCCACGGTCCCTCAACACCCTTCTGCCCTGGGCTTGGGACCACCAAGAGCACGGCACGGTAGGAGCAGACGACCCGGGAAACGGGGGTTTGGGCTGTGGAGGAGCTTGGGGGCGCACCCCATGCCCGAAGCATCCTTGCCAGGGGCTCAGGGAGGCCTACTCGGCCTGTGAAGGAGGGAGATTCTTGGGTCCAGCCAGCTTGGAGGTTGCTCGGAGATAAGGCTGTGCGGGTCCCACCCCTGCTCAGAAGGAGCCTGTCCCCGGGGGCTCCAGGGCCCGTTTCCCCAGTGTGCTCAAGTCTGTCCCAGGGTGCCTTTCCCTCGAGGTGTGGATGCTTAGCACACCCTACCTCCGTCTGGAGCATCAAGGTCCTGACCCCAGAGGTCAGAGCTGCCTGTCCAGGCTGTCTACTCCTGCACTGGCCTGCATGGGAGGTCCAGCCCCGTGCTTTTCTAGCTAGGTCCTTGCCTCTCAGTTCTTCACCTGTGAAGTGGGGACAAGTACGTCTCCCCTCCCCAGAGGGCTGCCCTGTGGATTTGGTGAGCCGATGGTGCTTGGGCTATAATGACAGCAGTCCTCTCACGGGAGGGAACTGTCCTCAGTGCGGTGAGGGGAAGGCAAAGGAGAGAGTGAGTCCACCAAGGGCCCCCAGTGACCCTCAAATGGGGCTGGCAACTGAGTCACCTTCCTCTGCATACACCCAGCGGAAGTTCGGGGCTGGTGTGTGGCGTGTAGGCTCAGCGGCCTGGCACGGGTGGCCCCTGGGCAGTGGCCCCTTTTAGGGATGGAGGGGCTGACTTACCAGGATGTTCCGGTTTCCCTTTGTGAACTCTCTGAAGGCCTCAGTGACCTGCTCCCTCGTTTTGGTCTTCTTGAAGTCCCGGTTCACGGAGCCGTCTTCTTTCTGAGAAGGAGAAGGACACCCGCCCGGGGTAGGAGGTGGTCAGCAGAAGGAGGCAGGTGCCTGCATTGTCACAGGGCAGCTAGTTGGGTGAGAGCACAGAGGGTTGGGGGGAACCTGGGCGTGCAGAGGCCAGGGACGGAAAAGCAGGGCCGTGGGCAGCAGGGGCTGAAGGAGAGGGAAGGGTCTCCACTTCACCCAGGGCTTGGCCATCGGAACCCGAGTATGCCCACAGGTCTCTGCTGCTCAGACAGAAGAGAGGGGCTCCCCGCCCCAAGGTCAGCTAGCTTCCCTTTGTAATGTGAGATCTTTCACTGCAGGTTCCCTGGAGGCCAAAATGCTGTCTCTGCTCCCTGGCCCACCCAGGGCAAAAGATGGTTCTGTCTTCTTAGCCTGGCGCTATGTCTGTTCCAGGTTGTTCCAGGGAAGCGCAAGGAGCTCAGCTCCCCCAGGAGGAGCTCTGTTCTTGGGGACAAAGGGTGAGGAAGGATGGCTCTGAGAGGTTAAACAGGACACTGGGGCGGAGGGACAGCCAGGTGGACGGCACATCCCGGGGGGACCCTTTCCTGGAGCAGGGGAGGGGCAAGGCAGGTGAGGTGTTGGTGGGGACGCTGGCCAGACACTGAACAAAGGCCGGAACATCCAGCTGAACGGGGAGAGGTGAGAGAACGGGTGATCGTTTCACGCAGATAAAGACAGAAAGATAAGCCTTACAGGGAGGGGAATGAGCATGAAGTTTGCAGCCAGAGGGCTGGATGCGAAAGGCTTTCTCAGCCCAGAGCTTGAAAAGCAGTGGTCCCCAGGGGACCCTCTGCAGAGGTGCCCTGCCTTCAAGCTGCTGGTGGGCTGGGGGTTCCCAGCTGTCCAACCCCGACGCGAGGACTGGGGGGCGGGGCCCAGAGTGGGTAGAGGATGAAACCCAGCCAGGCTGTAGGGACTCCGGCGTGTACACCCACGACTGCAAAGGTGCACGTGGGAGCCTCCATCCCTCCCTCAGCCAGGAGCCAGCGGGCCTCACCTTGATGCCCTCGATCCTGAACCCGAGCGTGGCTGTGGAGCTGATGGTTTCCCTCCACTGCATGTACCGGGGTTTGGTCACCGCCCGCTGTGCCTTCTCCTCCTCGGTTGGGGCGTCAGGGTCCACCTCGATCATTTTCTGGTACATGTCTTTGCGGAGGCTGGGCTTCTTCCGCGCCTTGGTGAGCTCCTCTTCCAGGTAGGTCCTGTGTGGGAAGCAGGGTGATGAGGGCCCCTGGCCGGACGGCAGCTCCAGCTGTGCCCGAGGGTGGCGCTCAGCTGAGCCAGGGCGAGCTCACCCGGGAGGGGCACACACTCCGCTCAGGCTGGGAGAACGGGCCGCCTTGGGGATGGGGTACCCCATGCTGGTGTCACCGTGAAGGCCTGGCAGAGCCCAGGGGCTCTCCCTTCTAGGAAGGGTTTAGACGCCACTGGCTCTCCCAAGAGGGGACCTCTTGAGTACGAAGGCCAGGCCAGAAGATGGCCTCTGAAGGGGCCACGGAAGGGGATGGGGAGCCCACGGCAAGGACGGGGAGCCTGGGGGCCCCACGGCCATTGGTGTATCGCAGACATGCCAGCTCAGCCTGCCTCGCCCAGCCTGGACCTCCTCACACTGGAGCCCCCAGCCCGCCAGGCCCGAGGAAACGTGGCCAACGCTTGTGCCCTGCCCTCCACACGGGTGAGCTGCGCCTGTGGGCTCAACGGTGGGGGTCCCTGGAAACTGGAGGGGTAGCGGGAGCAGGGGCAGGACCAGCTGAATCCTCGTCCGCATCGTCAAACGGACGTGGACAGCCAGCCCTGCTGCACACACAGGCGTAGGCAAACACACTCCTGCTCCCAAATCACAGCCCGCCCCTGGGCTCCACAGCTGCCCGCAAGCCTTCCCGAAACGGAAATCACAGCGCTGAGCCGCTGTGGAGGGAGGTTTTGTGTGCAGGCTGCCCGTGGCTAGGGGTTATGCACATGGTGGGCGTCTGTGATCACGGCCAGGCACCCCGCCCTGGCTGTCCTGGGGCCCTGCAGCCCCCCAGGGGGTGTTGCTCACTCTCTGGCAGAGGAAATGGTCAGCAGCTGGGCAGCGGGGCCCGAGCTCCCTGACACCAACCCCAGAAGAAGGCGAGACCTCCATCCCATATGGGGGAGCACAGGCCTGCTGCGGGGGTGGGTGGCAACCACACAGAGGCCAGGATGCCCCCCGCGAAGGCAGCGAGCCTGTGGGTTGGGTGGCCACAGCTTACACGCCAAGGCCACTGGCGGCTTTAGAAGCTGAACGGTCCCAGTCTTCACCCGCCAGCCCTCCGCTCGGATTCAGGAAGATGCTTCTGACTCCGCCCAGCAGGCCACACAACACACAGGACCACAGTGTCGCATCTAAGAAAACTCCCAGAGCCGCGTGAGCCTATTCCACGCAGAACCCCGGTCCCACAAGGCCCCTGGCTTAGGACACTGCAGCTGCCCGTTTCCCCTGCTCCTTAGGCCCCCACCATGGCGGAGGCTGCACTGGCCGATCAGCCTGCACGACTCTTCCCTGTGACAGGCCTCCACCCCTCTGGGGGCAGGGGACTCCAGCCTCCTCCCTCTGGCAAGCACAAGACATCCTCTGGGCACGGCCACGGACTGCTGGGCTTAGGGGAGGTTGTGACATCAAGGATTCTGAATGGACAGAGCTGGATAGGCGGTACAGTCCCGCAGGGACATGTGGCCCCACGGAGCCCCCTCGGGGCCTGGTCTGCAGAGTCTGGTCTGGACACTTTTCTCTGCCTGCCTGGCATGGCTTTGCTGGGTCCCCTTCCCCTGCGGTGTCAGTGACCCCTGCTTTGGGGTGGCAGGAATGCAGAGGGCCCTTTCCTGGCATCATGAAGCAGGAAGGAGAAGCTGGGGCAGGACCCCTTCTGCAGAGACCCACCCCTCCCCTCCACATGGACACCACCTCCAGGTCCCCAACTGTTCTAAAGCTGTTCTAGCCTCATGGGTCACCCTGGGTGTCTCCCGAGAACATTGTGGAAACAGAGCTGCCGGATGCAAGTGACAGGAGGCAGCCTCGGGGGGAGGTGTGCCTGTCCCCAGAAGTTTCCTGGGGAATAGACAGGTCCATGGGGAAGCCTTTCGGGACCCACCAGGTGTAGGTTCTTCCCTCAGGCTGTACTTTTTGGGGGGCCACGGTTGGAGTGAACACTCATTGGAAGATCTGTGTGTCTTCCCTGGAGAGGGCCAATCCTGGCGTAGCCTGGGAGGGCCTTTGGGGGCAGAAATAAGACTCTGGGGAAGAGCAGTGGCCAAGTGGTGGCTGGTGGGACGCTTTGTTTCCTCCCCGTGGGCTGGAGGGTGAGGGCCTTGCATGGAGGGAGGGAGGACGGTCAGGGACACACAAGAGTGGAGTGGGACCTGGACCTCCCTGTCCCTCTGTCCTTGCCTGGGGACAGAAGGAAATGCAGCCTGCAGGGTCTGGCTCGATGACAGTCCCAGGAGGGGTGAGGAGGGAAGGGAAACGGGGCTTCTCCCCTGGCCTCTGTCTCTCCTACACACACACAGACACACAAACACACCCTTCTTTTGCATTCTCCTCTAGAAAGAAATAAACCTGCTTTCACCACCCAAAGTGAAAACACAGGCCCAGCCTGGAGCTGCTTGCCGGGGCCCAGTCTCCCTCGGCGAGCCGTGGGCTGGATGGAGGAGCCTGGCATCTGACTGGGCAGTGGGGGCCACTGCAGCGCGAGGCTCATCGGGGTGACTGTGGCTTCTGGACACGTGGTCACAGCCCCGCCCACAGGCGAGAAGGAGCAGCTCGAGGACTCCTGGGACGGAATGGTCCAAGTTTGAGAGGGATGAGAACACCCATAGCCAAGAGAGGGCCAGAGTGCAGGCAGAGGGGTCTCAGGCCCTCTCGGCTCCTGGGGCTCCTGGGTGTTCCTCCTGTCTCCTTCCCTCCTGAGTCCTCTCCCCAGGCAGATGCCAGGGCTTGGACCCAATCACACGCATAGGCCCATGCACCCACTTGCGGCTTCTGTGCCCTACGTGGAGCACTCCATGTCCACCAAAGAAGTTGTTCCTGAGCTCCTCCCCCAAAAGAAGCAGGCGCACGTCTCTGTTGGCAAAGCAGCAGGTTCCACTAACAGGCTGTCCCTTCCCCAGGCTGCCCCTTGCCCAGAGAGGCAGGCAGTCCTCTCTGCCCTCCCCAGGGCAGCTCAGCTGGGCCCCATTTCTGGCCCCAGACCCCACTATTGGCTTCAGAAAGGGGAGGAGGCCATCGGGGGCAAAGCTAGGTTCCCGGGGTCCCTCTGGCCCTCCAATCCTGTGCCTGCACACAGCAGACTTCGGGGCGGCCAGGGAGTGTGGCCCGTCAGGCTCACCTGACGCCCATCTTGCAGTCCATCACACAGGGTGAGTCGAAGGCGGCCAGCAGGTCGTCCATCTGATTGTAGCGCTCCCCGTCCTTCACCACGTCCCCATGGTAGGCGGGCACAAAGGGCTTCAGCACGTCGGCCATCAGCCGGTCCAGGCAGCGCTGCTCACATTCACAGTGCTTCTTCAGGATCCTGCCGTTGGCTGCCGCCTTGAAGCTCCCTGAGGGGCGAGGTGAGAGGAGTCCCTCAGTCCCTGACCCCCACGCCCACCCCACAGCCCCCTCGGGAGGTGTCCCAGGGCTGCCCCCCAGGCCACGGTTCCTGGCTTCCCTGAGCTCAGGCTTGTTGTCGGAAGGGGATGCTGGCGCTCACTGCTGGAGGGCCTGTGCAGCTCCTTTGGTATTCCTGTTACTGCCCTAGCCCATCCTCGGTCCTGCCTCTCAGGGAATGAAGCCTTCTTGGGTCTCAGGACAAAGGTCCTGGTGGGGCCAGCTTCAGTCTCGGGACAGGGACAGTGGCTGAGAAGCGGGAGTCCAAAGCACAGCCCACCGTGTGGTGCTCCTTCCCAGTCACACCACCAACGGAGCACTTAGGAAGGTGTCCATCCAAGGGCCTCAGGCCTGGTCCAGGTGTTGGTGACAGAAAGGAAATGCCAGACCCTGTGCTGCTCTGTGGTCATGAAGGTCAGGTCTGGGGCTGCCACTGAAACCTCCCCAGAGAACATGTCACACAGGAGCCCGAGAGCCGGCTAGCCCCCACACGTGGACTAGCCGGCTCTCGGGCTCCGGTGTGACATGTCCCTCCTCCCCTGCAGCTGGCGGGAGGCCCTGGCCACCTGCACCTAGGACCCCTCTTTGCTTGTGGGTGAACTGCCTGCACCTTCCCCCACCTACAGGATGGGGGACAGAGACCGTGTCTTCAAGAACGTTGTGAGTCCCAAGACCAAGGTGATATGGGCATACAGTGGGCACTCAATGAAGCGCTGGGTGTGGTCTCTTGGTCCAAGCTGACGTGGGGGGCGAGCTGCAGGACTGATCAGGTTCTTTTGACTTGAGGCAGAAGGTAACCAGAGGAGAAAATAAAGCTTGAAGACAACAGAGACAGAAGAAGTGGGGACGTATATGCATGTGTGCATTTGGGGAAGCCTGGGCTCTGGAGGGAGCAGGTGTCCTCAGGGCAGAGCTCAGGCCACACCCGGCAAGTGTGGCTGAGACTACGGACCCTGGGGTCTCAAAGAAGCTGTTCCAGATGCTTCCATCCCCGGGAGTGTCCAGGACTAGAACCGCCCTGCCCGCATCCCTGGGTGCCTCCCGAGGGAGCCAGCGTCTGGCAGGAAGTTTTTTTTTTTGGGGGGGGGGGTGCCGCTACCTGCATGTCCTGCCAGTTGGATCCAAGGGTACTTCTTCTTGAAAGACATCACAAAAGGAGACCAGTGAACCATGTTTTTTATTTTCCTCCATGATTTGCTCTAGAAACAAGCAAACAAAAAAGTCTCCATTAGAAAGGGAACGAGTACTTCCCAGCTTGGACGGATTCAAAGCAAGGTAACTTGCTGCCTGTGGCCCCAAGATGAGAAGCGCCACGCCCAGGGGGCAGGTGCCCCTGGTGTCACCTCACCCTGTATCCCTGGGTGTGGCGGCAGAGGCACTGTCTTCTTGTGAGGGACCTGAAGGGAGACCCTGCACGAAGTCCCCCAGGGAGAGAGCACCCTCCACCCTACAGCCAGGGTGCACAGAGAGGCTAAGTGTGCTTGCAATTCTCTCCTCTTCAATGTACCTCTCCTTCTTAGGGGGTTTCTCAAGTAAGAGCTGTGTGCGCGCATGCGTGTGTGTGTGTGCGCGCGCTCACGTGGGTGTGCATGTGCTCCCGCATGCGTGTGCAGGAGGGGCTCTTTGCGCAGAAAGGAGAACTGACACTGACTTAGGGCCTTACTTTGGCTCCGCAAGAAGCACACAGGACTGTCACTGTCCCGTCCACGGGAAGAACTGGACCCTCAGAAGTCAGTGATGGATCAAGCTGGCGTGCAAACCTCACTCTCACACGACCTTACAAGCTCCTCTTCTCCTCCAGCAATACACATTTCTCCACAACACACAGCCCCACGTTCACTTTAGGACAGAATCTGAGACTGAGCAGGGAAGACCTTGGGCCCCAAACACAGGCGTCCCTGAGGGGGGTGGGGCCTGCTGAACACAGCCACAGGTTCTGAGAAAGCGGGTCCCCGGCTGGCAAGACCACAGGGCGAAGCCACGGGGGGCTCCAGGGCCCCGCTTGGGGGAAAGAGAAGCTAGGAGTTCTGCAGCAGGTCAGGGGGCGAGGAGGAAGGCTCCCACCTTGACTGGGGCGGGGGGGGGAGGCTGAAGATGCGATTCCTGGTTCCCTGCCCCACGGCCACCGCTGCTGCCCGGGTGGGTGGGGGGGCGCATCCCTGCAGAGGCTGCGGGAGCCCAAGGTGGGTTCAAGGGTTTTCTCTCTTTGCTGAGACTCAGCTGCTTCTGTCATCAGGTTTTCAAGTGAAAATCTGTTTAAGGAGAAGAATTCCTCCCTACTGAACCTGCCAGGAAGCCTCACCCCACCGCAAAGACCTAGTCTATTCTGATGCCAGGCCATGTGACACGAGGGCCGGGCCTCTACTGGCAAGGTTGTGTTTCGAGATCCTTCTGACGGAGATCACCAAAGAAGGCTAGGGAAGGCTGAGGCGTGATTATCTCGGCACCCAGAAGGCTGCACAAACAACGCAGAGGCCAACAACGGAAAATCCTCATTACAGGAGATGAGCTGGGCGGTGGCGGGGCGGGCCCGCAGGGGACACGTTAGGGTCGGCAGGGAAGCAGAGTGCATAGCGGGTCATGCACAGTGCAGCTCACAAGGCACGAGGGAGTGACAGGTGCGGCGTGGGGGCAGGAGGGCACATGTCCCCAGCCCAGTGCTGACCCCACCCTGTGCCACTTCCCCACCAGGGGACAACTAAACTCACATGCACTGCCCCCCTTCATGCCCCTCTAGGGCCTCAGTGTCCCCCTATGCCTAGTGAGGGATGGAGAGCTGGTTCACCAGGCTCCTAGGATGGCCAGATCCTCAAGAGCTGGCGTCACCTGGAGGCAGTGTGTCACCTCACATTGTATCTGTAGGCACAGCGGTGACAGATGACCTGGGGAGGACGGGGCCCATGGCCAGTGAGGGGTATGCCAAGATGGCTGGGTGCCGGGAAGGCCTTTGTGGGGGCTGTGCCCGACAGATGCAGGTGGGGACAGACCTAGGGGAGAAGACTGCTGCAGGCCCGTGGGACGGAGTCTGGGTCTGGGACAGCTGTGCCCAGCAGGGCCTGAGGGGGAGCAGGCAGGACCAGCACTGGAGGCTGGGTGGGAAAGCCTGGAGCAGGGCAGTGTGACGATGAGGGGACATGGGGGACTCAGGCCCAAGTCCCCTCCTCACTGGCCACCCTTGGATGAGCTCCTGACCTTCCTCATGGCCTCCCTGACCTGTAAGATGGGACCAGCATACGAGTTCCCCAGATCGCAGGAGCAAAAGCCACTCCACAAGGATGGGGTACATGTGGGAAAGGCGGAAAGGAGATGGGCACTGGGGGCGGGGCGGGGGCCCTGGACGGTTCACGCTGAGCTTTTCTGTTCAGCTTTCTTTCCCAGCACGAGGAAGTGTGCCTTTCAGGAAAAGGGCCAAGGCCATGAGAGGTCTCCCACACCAGTGCTGCCCCGGACAGTCGAGGGCGGTGGAACATTCTTATCTGTGGGTTTGCATGCCGGGGGCACCGAAGCGGTGCTGAATGTGGCCGCCAGTGCTAACCGGAGACAGCATGTGCAGGTCACGGTGGGACAAGGAAAGGACGGTGCAGGGCCACAGCAGTGGGAGAGCAGGAAGATGGCAGAAAATCAGCCCACCCCCAACCCCACCGGGGAGGTTTCATCCAGGTTGGTTCCACTGGGCAGTCAGCTGCTCTGCTCAGGCAGAGGCTTCGGAGTGCTCCTTTAGCACAAGAGTCCAGAGCCTTCGGGAGACCCACAGTGGCTTGGGAACCCAAACCCCACATTCATCACACGTGGGGGCTGGACAGCTTAGCTCCCGGCTAACACCAGGCTCTCCACCAGTCAGACCTGACCGTGGCTGGAGTGCTGCACTTGGGATGCTATTGGGAGCCCTTCCAGGGAAAGGAAAGAACCAGGGAAGGGCCTCGACTCTGTGCCATGGTGGAGAGCTGACGCGAGCGAGCTTTTCCAGGCAACGGTGCAGGTTTCCGGTGTGGGATGAGAGCCCACGACACAGATCCTTGGCGGACCACCCCCCAGGGTTGAATAAGCATGACCTCGGTTTTGCTTTTTCCCTCATGAGGAACCTGCTGCACGCCAGCCTCGCTCAGTGAGAGCGGAGGTCTGGCTCTATGCTCCAGCTGCAATTTAGGAGGAAAGGGCACAAAATCAGCAGCACAGAGGAGGGGAGCAACCTGGAGACACCCGATGTTTGGAAATCATTCCAGGCAGTCCCATCCCTTTGCACCTGACTGGCCAGGGAGCGGAAATGGCCAGAGAATGTGGTGAGATGTGTACGGCGAGGAAAAAAACCTGAAAACAAACCCATACCCTCTTGGTTCCTGAGCCTGGCCCAGCCAGCCCGCCCAGCCCATCCCAGCAGATCAGACTGTAGGTGACCTACAACTCCGGCCTCTGGTTGCCCCCCGTCCCAGACATCCCACTCATGCTGCAGAGGAACACAGCCTCCGTGAGATGGAAAGGCTGACTGGGTTCACCTTGTGTCTGGCCTTGGTCTTCCATAAAGCAGACAAGGAGAATGGGGCGGGGAGGGGAGGAGGAGGCGGGGACCCAGAGCTTGGCTGGGAGGACAGGGAGCCAGCCCACTGAACTGGTTCCCCCAATTTTCTGCTTTGTCCTCCAGCACTTCCCTTTTTATTGAAATAGTCTGACCAGTTGGCTAACTTTTCTTTTTAGAGAATCATACAGGGTCTCCACTTGTTTGTGTTTTAGGCGTAAAGGAGATGAGGAGAAACGTCGAAGACGTCAGAAAAGGGGATCTTCTCCAGACCCTGGACTCTCCAAGACGACACTCTGGGAGACTTGGCTTTGCGACACACGTGTGCGTGCGTGCCTGCGTGTGAGCGAGTGGTCATAACCCGGCTTGTGAGGGGAAGAAGAGTAGAAAGAGCGTGTTACACGTCTGCCCGTCGTCCTCCCTCACCACACTGACCCAGCCATGTCCGTTCTGCACTGGAGGATGTGTGTTCAGAGAGGTTAAGGAACTTGCCCAAGGTCACACAGCTTCCTGGTTCCTGCCATTTCACTCAGAGGATTTTTGTTTTGTTCCAGCCAACAGGCTAACCAGGCCCCCAGTCCTCTCTGCCTGTTCTGGGCCTATCGGCTGCTCCCCCAGTTAACACACAGCTTCAGATCAACAGCGAGGACTTTGTCCCCAGAGTGACTTTGCAGACGGCCCTTGCAGACGGTCCCCGCTCTGCCTCGATGGAGTGCGTTCCCAGGCCCGCCTCCCTGACACACACTTAGGGAAGGCACACTTCACAAAGCCCCAAGAAGGGGGACGAGAGACACCTCCCCCCACCCCGCCCAGGGAAGGCCTGCTCTGCCTCAGTGCTTTTGTTCTGCTCTTGAAAAAGTCTGAGCAAAAGTCACTGAGGTGTCCATGTTTGGAAGAATGCTTTCTTTCTTCCTTCTTCTTTTGGTCTCTCTGAAATAGCAGCTGGGGTTTCCCTGGTGATCCTTCCCCTCCTGTGCTGGGGAAAAGCCTGCACTTCTCCCAGGCTGAGGCCGGCCAACTTTGTTCATTGTATTCGCCCTGGCAGAGCCTCCAAGCCAGCAGCTGGGCAGACCCGGGCAGGTAGGGGCCCCCTGGCTGGACGGCTCCCTCCTGGAGCCCTGCTTAGAAACCTGGCTGGGGCCCCAAGTGAAAGCTGTCCCCACCAGTGGTGAGCTGTGTTAGGGGGTGGGTGGGGTGGTGAGGGAAGGTATTCCAAAACCAAGACCCCAAGCATTGGAAAAATTAAGCCCAGGGATTTGGCAAGGCAGGTAGCTCTGGCTAAAAATAAGAGTCTGGGCTTTAAGACCAACCGTCTTTCCCTCCTTTAACAAACAAGAAAATTCCCCTAAAAACCAAACACAAAAACACTTTTGCAAAAAAACCTGAGGAATGTTTTCTTTTATTCCCACCTCCTCACGTGATGTTCCCCAGGCTGGGGGGGGGGGCGCGGGACTGAGGGCAGGCAGGGGGGTCAGAACACCTGCCACGGGGGTCATGGCCAGGCACGGATCTTCCCAACTATCCTTCGGAGAAGCCACCAATGGGGCTCTGGCTGGGCCAGACAGCAAGGAGGGGCAGCCCCCTTGAGCCCCTGAGGCCCACCACTCTGGCCACCGCAAGCCTGTGAGAGGTGGGAACTGGCCTGGGGTTCTTGGGGTGACGGTTGTTGAGCTCTGGCTCTAGGCTGGAGGACCTGGTCCTGACCTCCAGCTCCTGCTTTACAGTGGGCGCTCCTGATGCAAGCTCAGCCCCTTGACCCCGGCCAGTCAATGCCTTCTAGTGCATTCTGGCCAAAGCCAGGAGAACCCTGCATGGCTGCCCAGCTCTGCACCTTGGTGAGCTGCCTCCATTCTGGGGCAATAAGGAACCCAATTTCTAGACCCAGACTGGCATACGGGGTACTTTGGCAGGGTGACTCCCTCTGCCATCATTTAGATCTTGGCCAGGGAGGCCACCCTGGCACAGCCAGCGAGTGCCCCCTGCCGCCCACAGGAGGGAGCCGGTCCCCAGGGACGTGGGCCAGTCCCAGAGGCCCTTCCGGCCTCACGCCCACACTCCCACTCTTGGGGCCTCTCCCATCCGACTGCCGGCCCCCTCCTTTTTCCACACCTGCCCATCCCAGACCTCCTCTGTCCTCCATCGTACCTATCCCCCCACCCCCGCAGCCACACGCCCCTTCTGGAACCCCGGGAGAGGGTGCATGTGTCTTGGGTTCTGCATAGCGTGTCGTGTCTGCCCACGAGGGTGAGTCTCTGCAGGACCTGGCACTGGGCATGGCATCACCCTATGTCCTCCAGAAGCACACCCCGGGGATTATAGCACCCTGAGCCGTCTGACCGATGGGGGGACACCTCACATGCCCAGAACATGGCAAGGGCTCGGGCCCTGCCATATGCCACCTCCTATGAGACGAAATACACCTGAACCGGCTCACGCTTCCTTCGATCCACTTGCTGGGGCCTGGACTTTTCCAGAAGCATCTCCGGGGCACAGGAAGTGTGTCCTTGGAGGAACTTCCTGCTTCCTCTGCCTGGGGTTCTCTACACCCACCATGACTCCCAGACATGGTGGCCTTGGGCCCCAGGGGTCTTCGCACAGCCCACGTGGGGTTTGGAGGACCCCCCTACCCCCCTCTTTTGCTCAGGTCCGTCAATCCGGCAAAGCAAGCTCTTCTAATAGTGAGTCTTCCAGACCCACCCTCTTCCCCAGTTTCCAGCTTCACGGCAGTTGGTAGCCCAGGGACCCTGCAATCTTGTCGGCTCAGCCTCTGTTTGCCCCCCAGGGGTGGAAAGGCCCCCAGCACTCCATCTCTGGTCTGGACGCCACTAACTTGGCTCCTCCTTCCTCCTCCCTCCTGGGCTTCATCCTCTTAACTAAAAATAATGGAGGGTCAGCGGAAACACAGAGGAGTGGGGGGAAGTGGGGGAGGGAGGGAGGACACACAGAGGGAGGGACAGAGGGAACCGCTCCGCAGGGACAGAGACCTGGTGTGCCTTTCACCCCAGGAGCCAGGGGGCCTCCAGGCTGCGGGACCACGGACCACAGGGCTGGGAATCAATAGGAGGAAACTGGGAGAGGCCGAGCCAGGAAGGGCCCTAGGGTGGGGGAGGGTGGCCTCCAGCAGCTGACCTCCCAGTGGACAAAGCTCACAGGACAGAAGAGCACAGCTTTTCCTCTGGGAAAGGGCACCGGGGCTCTGCCTAGCTGGGGGGGGCACCCCCGTGGCATGCACCAGAGCCCTTCCCTCCCTCCGCCTCACCCACCCTTTCCCAGAGACCTTATTTTCACTTTGGTAAAATGCAAAGACACAAAGCCCAGTTACAGAGGGTGGAAATTTACTAAAGGTCTTCACTGGTCAGCAAGGAAGAGTAGGGCTACATGGCAACCCCCAAGTGCCCCCTGGGGTGGGCAATTCCTCATGGTGGGGTGGGGGCCAACCCCGGTCCTATACACCTGCTCCAGCTTCTTCCCCGGCCTGGGGGCGCTGGAGGCCCTCAAGCCCTCCTTCCCGGCTCCCGGGAGTAGGGGTAAGGCTAGGCAGGCTGGGGGGCCCATAGTATGTGCACATGGTTAGTAACATAATAAGCACCTAACAGGTACTGAGTACGGGGGCCAGACGTGGGGCTCGGTAAGCATCATGTCGGTGGGACACCAGTGCCTCAACCCACCCACCGCACAAGGACTCTCGTTCTCCCAGGTTATGGGTGCGGACACAGTCTGTCCTAGGTTCCGCGGTGGTTCACGTGGCCAAGGCAGGATGTGAACCCAGGCGGCTGGGCTGCAGGGTCTGAGCTGGCTGCTGAGAGTCAGGCGGAGATGCGGACGGTCCCGGCTGGCGGCATCAGTCAGCAGCCTCTCGCCTGTTCGTGTGCAGAATGGGAACCCTTGTCTGGCAGGATTGTTTTCAGGATGACATTTCCCAGACCCAGTGTCCAGGAACGTGAGGACAGCACACCTCCACGGGTCAGGTCTCTGAGCCCCAGAGGGGGTGCATCTTTGAGGATGAGACAATGGCAGGAGTTCTGTGTTGGCTCAGCAGATGGGAGCCGCTGGGCCTGGGGCCCTCCTCCTCTATCCTGCAGCGCTGCCCTTCAGATCCCTCCTCCCCGCGAGGGGACGCCAGAGGGTGAAGGTCACAGTTGGCAGGAAGTGCGTCCCCACAATGGTCCCATTCCCTGCGGGGAGCTTGGGGCTGGCCCTCAACCGTCTTCCAGAAGGCCCAGCAGCCGCTCTTTACGAAGCCTGGTGCTGGAGACAGCAGGTGAGAAGTGGTCTGTGAGCCACCAGCCTGTGCCCCCAGCAGACAGTCCCCTCCCCCCAGTCCTTCCACAGGGACCCATGGTCTAAGAGAAGTCATTCTGCTCCTTCCTGAAGGCTCCACTGGGGAACAGAGCCCGGGGGCCAGTCTGGGTCCCACACAGAAGCATGACATTCAGACCACCAGGAAAATCCAGGCAGGTTTTCTGCAAAACGTTGAGGAAACTAAAATGTCATCGTCTGTCCCTGCAGTTCTCTGAAACACAGCCCTGCTACCAACACAGAGTCCTCCTGGGTTAGCTCTCACTTTCAGGTATTTCTTTGGAAATACGTTGAGATCGAAACTCTTTGGGTTGTAAATCAGAAAGCGTAAGGACACCACTAGACAGGAGAGAAGACTTCCTCAACCTCTAGTTTGCTAAAAGTTGACCTCTCTGGGGGCGCCTGGGGGGCTCAGCCAGGGAAGCATATGCTTTCAGCTCAGGTCATGATCTTGGGGTCCTAGGACCGAGCCCCGCATGGGGCTACCTGCACAGCAGGGGGCCTGCTTTCCCCTCTCCCTCTGCTGGTGTTCTTTGTCTCTCTCAAATAAATACATAACCTCTTTCAAAGTTGACCTTTGTGAGCCAGAAATGTTCACGGACACAACACCGCCTTCCAAGTAGCTTCTGAGAACCCAGAAAACGCTCCTGAGAGATTTACTAAAGAGCTTGGTCCAGGCTGACTCCAAAGCCAGACTTCTGGGAACTCCCATGTAAGGACTTTCTAACACGGAAACTTTTCAGGAAAAGCATGAAAGCCACACGAGAACTTACACGCAGAATCAAATACTGAGCTATATTTAGGAAGTATTTCCAAGCAAGCAAGGTGTGTTGGTGCAATTCATATTTCTGACAGATCCCACTGATTCGCCTGTGGCCAAGCGGCAGTGACAAGAGGGAATCCAGGCTTGCCGAGACAGTCTGCAACCCCGAGCTTGTTTCCAAAGCACCTCCTGGCCCTGGATTCCGCCTTGAGTCACCCAGCCTCCTGCTCCCGCCCAGAGCCCGTCAGGACAGAGCTGGGCTCCATGGAGCCACCATGCATCTTTTCACACGTGGGTTGCCATAGGCACAGGAAACGGGTTGCCAAAAAGACACAGCAGCAAACCCCTAGTATGAGCCAGACTTGTCAGCTCTCAGAACAGGGCTGTCCCTGGGGTCATCTTGACGTCTGTGCCAATCTGTGTGATTTTCACAAACAGACTGACTCATCGCCCTTCCCTGTGAGTCTCCATCAACTGGGCCCCAAGTGCTTACTGAGGACTTCCCCTGCAGCCCAAGCCTGCAGAGAGAGGCAGGGAGTCCCCGGGGCTCCCAGTGCCAGAGGAGCTTGAGGCCCTATTGAAGGACAGACTTGGGGGGTCCTGCCTTCTCTCCGTCCCCTGGAGGCCTGCACGGTCAACAGCAGTGGGGAGCTCCCATCCTCCCCAAGCGGGGACACCCACAACAGTTGGCTTCACTTTTTTGCTTTAAGCTACAGTGAGTTTGCATTTAGTTTATATATGGAGATACCTTAAAGATCGGATGGGTTTTCACCAAGGTGTGGGGGCTCCTGCCTTTGCCCCCAGTGTCACAGAGCAGCGGGCCAAGAAACACAGGACAAGGCAGTCTGCGGTGCGCTGCAGCCTGAGCCACACAACGGTCCCCCATCAGTCACCTGCACAGCTTTCAGAAAGCTCTGGTTCTCTCAGGCATCTCTTGCCTCCTTCCTCCTGACCCACAGGCAATAAAACACGATTTCAGAGACGTGAGTGGGTCACCTGAAACATGTATCCTGGAAAGCCAGAAGCTGAGGACCGGGCTCCGTGGGAAGTGGACTTTGACCCTGAACCCAGGGAGGTGGAGAAAACTTGGAGGTGGGGGCTTCTCCAGGCAGACGGGGTGGGGTCTCCCCATGCTCAGACCACAGGCAAGAGGCGGGAGCTGAGGAAGTGCAGAGAGCAGCACCGGTGGGACCACACCTGCCACCCACCAGGTGTCACACGCATCCTGCAGGAAGTCAGAGAGAGTGGTTGCCATGAGGTGAGAAATGTGTCCTCCCCAGCGATCGAGAGCCACCAGGAAAGACTCTGTCCCATAGAGAGGGGCTCTAGAGTCTTACTGTGGCCACAGCCCTCTGGCAGGCTCAGCCCCTCCGAGGCCTCTGGGGATGCCCCACATTTAGGAACTGTGACATCGCTTCTAGGGAACAGGACCAGCTGGCTGATTTATTCCCCTTAACTTTCAAGGCTATTATTAGGGGCACATCTGTCTCTGAGTGAAGTCACTAAGGAAAAACCCAACCGAAGAAAATATTTTCAAGCGGTCGTCATTTCAATCTTGGGAAAAGGAAGCAAGGCAATAAACCAGCGAAGAACCCCAGAATTCAGGGTGACCCAGGAGGAGAATGGAAAATATGTGTCCTGGGAACGCGGGCTCGTGAATGGACCGGCAACTTTGCAAATCTTTCCTCTGCCCCTCCCCAGGCCAGGTCCTCCTCCTCCCACCCCAGGGAGATCTGGTCACGTTCCCCCTCAACCCTCAGTCAGACCCAGAGTATAGCCACTTAGCGACAACTGACCAGATGATGTGGGCCAGAGATGCTGGCCAGCAGTCAGCCGACTTATTTTCTTTGGCTACAATTTTTTTTTTTTAAATTAGTTGCTGATACACACAAATGAGGACATTTCCTACAAAACCCCAGATCTCTGACTTGTCTTTGCCCACCTTCCTGTGTGGCGGCTGTTTACGGGCCAGACTGCAGAGGACAACTTGAGATGGGTCACTAGCCCTGTTCCCACATCAGGTGCTTGACAGCATGTGAGTCGACCCCTTGGATTGAAAGACAAAGAGGAAGGAGAGGAGCCCAGGATGGTCTTGGGACCTGTACTGGTCTGAGTCTATTCGCCAGTCAGGTGAGTGTGGACAGACCAGTGACCTGTTTCACTGAGCTCTGTTTCTCCCTCTGCACATGGAGAGGAAATGCACAGCACCGTCCATGCCTCGGACCATAGGGACCACGACGCAGGAAAACAAGGGGACACTGAACACCTGACAGTACCATATGCAAGGTAGGGCACTTGCCATTCGGGGCTAAAGGATCAAGGCAACCTGGCACCTCTGGTTAGAGGAGGAGCTAGGGATAGGCAAGCAGGGCAGCGGAAGCCCACGACACGGCTCGATGGTCACTGAAGGGAGCTGAAATAGAATGTGGGACTTCTGGCCCACCCAAGCATGCCGTCATGGCTGGGACCCCACTGTCTGCTCCCCAGAGAAGTGGAACAACACTGAGTCACGGCCGAGCAGTGCCGGCCCTCTCTGGCCTTGCCTCCCCACCGGTTAGAGCAAAATTTAGAACCAGGGCTCCTGCCACCTGGGATGGACTGGGACGGGAGACACGATGGCATTGAGGTAGGCCAGGAGGAAGCCCCGCGTTACATCTTGGCCATAAAGCTCGATACTCAATGCCAGGGGCAAACCGGAGGGTCCGTGCCTTTATTCACAGCCTGGTGGCCAGCTCCCACAGTGGCTGCTGACCCTCTACATTGCAGTCTCGAGAGCTTTCTAGAATGTAAATCTCAGCACGTCAATTCCACACCCTCCCTGCTTTAAACATCTGCTGGCGGGGCGCCCGGGGGGGTTCTGTCAGTGAAGCATCTGCCTTTGGCTTAGGTTGTGATCCTGGGGTGTTGGGATCGAGTCCTGCATCGGGCTCCCTGCTCAGTGGGGAGCCCGCTTCTCCCTCTGCCTATCATTCTTGCTCTCCATCTCTCATGAATAAGCAAGCAAGCAAACACACAAACAAACTGCTTTTGCTGGCTCCCCAAATGCCTTCAGGATAAAGACAAGACTCCTAGAGAGGCACCCCACATGCCGAAGGAAAACCACCTGTTTGCCGAGACACATCCTGCTACTTGATGTTTCTGAGCCTTCTGGGCTGTTTGCTCTGGCAGAGACGCCTCACTGAACCTGCCCAGAGAACTCCTCTTCATCCTTCAAAACCCTACTCAGCCATCACCTCCTCCTTGCACTTTCCTCAGACCTCACATCCCTTAGCCTGGTGCAGGAGTAAAGGGACCATGTCCCTTCTACGGCCCCTGTGCCCCAGACCTCACACGTCCATGTGCTGCCCAGCTCAGAGTGGATTCACGCAACCAGGCTGTACCTCAGTGCCCCCCCCCCCCAGTGGAGTGAACCCACCTTCAGGGCAGCAAAGTTGGTCTACCCTGAAACTCTCAGCCCCAGCACACTGCTTTCTCAGGCTCAAGAATCAACCAATGCCTGGTAACTAAACAGTTGGGAGCCCCCCAAGAATCAGCCTGGTTGGGAAAGCAGAAGAAAAGGCTCGTCGGAACCCTCAGACCTAATGCCAAAGTCTGGCTTAAGACTGGGGGTGGGGGTGGGGTAGGGAGG
>PITA01026203.1:0-23047 GCA_004023965.1 Spilogale gracilis
CAGTGGGAAAAGAAAGAAAATAAAAGATTTTAAAAAGTCTTGCCTTGCCCCGGGCTTAGCTGTGTTTAGCTTCTTTCTAGCCCGAATTCAGACCGTAATCTGCTGTTATTCCTCACTCACAGAGCACTTTCGTTTTCGGGTATTTGTTTTCAATGGTTCAGCTCTGCGGGCTTCCTCCCCCACTCCCCTGTCTCTGGGGGCAAGCCTCCAGACCCTCCAATTTGTTTCTACCCTTTTGCCGATGTTCTTTGTCTCTCGTGGCGGTCCAGAAGTGGGAAATATCACATTTCAGGCTGGTTTCATGGGTGTTCACGGTGGTCTTGTAGTGGTTTTTTTGTTGGAATTCAGCTCTCTTCAGGGAACTCCCTGAAATGCGGTCACCTGGCCTTCCGCCATCTTGACCCTCCTCTTCTCATGCTTTTAATGCCATGATCCAACTGTCTTAGAAGACAACTGGTCTGGCTATCTACTTACCTTCAGGAAATAATGACGCAAGATGATCAGTTATTCCAAAACCGAACTTTATCTTTATTAAATATTCTCCGACATTTTATTGGATTGACTAACAGCCTTATTGAGAGTACTAGTTCATGTAGTTATTTATGTGCAAGCACATTTTGTAACAAGTTTATCCTGCAGGGTTCACCAGGAAGTTCCACTGCTCATATATGGTACTTTAAGAGTGCTTTACTGAGACTTTGTTAATGACTGAAGCCATTGCTGGGTAACATTCCCTTTACATTTTTTCCAGGATGAACTTTGGGCAATCGGCAAGAACCAAATTAGGGTATATTTTATGTATGTCTGTACACCTGTGTGTCTGTTCCACAGTACTTCTAATCGGGAGAAAACAAACATCTGAAGATAGTTTTTGTGGACTAGTTTAATCCTATTTTCAGGCCAATCCATCACAGCTTTCTTCTGTTCCTTATATTTACCCATCTCTCCAGTTATCAAAGACAATGCTATGAAATGTCAGTGTTGAATTCTGGCTCTGCCATTTACTAACTGTATGTTCCCACATGACATACATGACCTCTCTGTGTGTGGTTGCCTGATATATGTAAACTGTAGATAATAATAATTATCTCCTATGACTCTTGTGGCTTCAGTGAGATAATTTTGTAAAACTCTGATCAGAGTGCCTAACACATACAGACTATTCATCGAATAGTAAATTTTGCTGTCTAGTTTTATCACATCCTCCTCCCTACATCCTCTCCATTCATAATTGATGCTTATATCAGTGAGTTGGATAAAAGATACAAAAATCTGGTCCCAGAGACATTGGGCTGGCTCAGATGGTGGAGCCAACTCCAGTTCATGAGTTCAAGCCCCATGTTGGGTATAAAGATTACTTACATACATACATAAACAAACAAAACATCTTGTCCTATGAGGGTGAACTTTTCCCCAGGCAGGATTTCTGCTTTCCAAAGAGCTGGCTCTGGGTGAAGAAGCTGTGTGATCAGGTAATATGAACTCATCTTCAAGGCATGGGTAACTAAAAGTAGTAAATAGATAACTCTACTAACCAATTTTCATTTCATTCATTGCTGTATACCTAGAGTCTAGAACAGTGCCGGATAGGTCATAAATACTCGGTAATTATTTCTTGAATTAATTAATGTTATGACACATTTTTATATGAAACCTTAATCTAATACCTAGAAAAGAGCATATAGATCGTTTATGTTCACTTTAAACTCACAGATAACACTTCAGAAAAAGAGCTGAAGGGGCGCCTGGATGGCTCAGTCATTAAGCGTCTGCGTTCGGCTCAGATCATGACCCCAGAATTCCAGGATGGAGCCCTGCATCAGGCTTCCTGCTCAACGGGAAGCCTGCTTCTCCCTCTCTCACCCCCCCTGCTTGTGCTCCCTCTCTAGCTGTGTTTCTCTGTCAAATAAATAAATAAAATATTTTAAAAAAAAAGAAAAAAGGAAAGAAGAGAAAGAAAGAAAGAAAGAAAGAAAGAAAGAAAGAAAGAAAGAAAGAAAGAAAGAAAGAAAGAGGGGCACCTGGGTGGCTCAGTTGGTTAAGCGACTGCCTTCAGCTCAGGTCCTGATCCTGGAGACCCAGGATCGAGTCCCACATCAGGCTCCCTGCTCAGCGGGAAGCCTGCTTCTCCCTCTCCCACTCCCCCTGTTTGTGTTCCCTCTCTGTCAAATAAATAAAATCTTTAAAAAGAAAGAAAAAAAGAAAGGAAGGAAGGAAGGAAGGAAGGAAGGAAGGAAGGAAGGAAGGAAGGAAGGAAGAAAGGAAAAGGAAAAAAGAAAAAGCTGAAATTAAAATAAATGTTAAGGACACTTTGGATATTTTTATTATAATTATCATAAATTCTAAATCAATAAACACTAGGTTTGTTTCTAAGTAGAAAGACTCTTATTCTTCTCTTTCTCACCTGACATAGCCCTCAGGCTATTTACACAACACTAGACCTGGGCAGATATATTTTCTCAACTACTCCTTCAAAGAGAATATGCTAAATTAATCCCTTGCAGGTCAACTTCTCATCATTCAGGTTTTTCCTCCTCTGCCTTTCACCTGTCAGGTAAGACACTTGCCCAGTTTCTTCCAGGAAGGGTCATCCTAGACTGTTACTGGAAAGACCCAGCTCCTGTCATGGCCCTGTGCTATCCTCTTCCTGGCCTCATGTGGAAGGAATTCGGTGCTACATTTTTGCAACAGGGTTCCTTCTTCACATTTGTCATTCAGTCACATTTTGTATCTGCCATTACTATCTTGATGGCCTCTGACCTGGATTTATATTAATCCATGGTGTTAAATTATCAAACTAACAGGAAAAATAATCTACAAAATTTATATAGCAGTTTCCTCCTGCCTCCCCTCTGCTAAGAGATTAAAGCAGGACCTCAGGTCCTAATTCATGGCACAACAGAAAGACTGCTAAACTAGCCATTAGAAGCCAAACTCTAGATAATCCATCCCAATGTTGCAAGAACAAATTAGAGTATACTCATATTTCACCTTTGGGTTCATTCTGAGCATCAGATATTGACTAAATAAGATAATATTTGCTTTGTGACTTTAAAAATACTAGACAAATGTTGTTATTAATTGTGGCTATTCTTATGTCTTTCCAGTCTTTCCCTATCTCATAAGAAAGAGGTCATTAGATTTGAGTGACACACCTGGATGTGGTCCCTGGTGGACCAGAACACTCCCCTAGAACCAAAACACAGATGCAGCTGCTCCAGGTGGCTCCAAGATGCATCTCCTCCCTAAGGAGGCTCTTCTCCAACCCCCACAAGGGAAGGAGACTGCCCTGCTCTAAGAAAAGGCAGTAGTGCCCATAGAAGTACATATAGGATAAGGACAACAGTCTTCTGTGAGCACCCTGGAGTAGGGAGAAGCCAATAACATGGAGCCTTCATAAGAGAAAAACAGAAAATCCACAGAGCTATCAACTGGCAGAAGAATTTACTCTGGAGGTAAGACAACCAGGAGAGAAGGGGTTGACTCAAAGCCCAAAGCCGATCAGGCTCCCCTTCCACTGAATCTGAGTATCTAGGTTTCATCTGGCTCAACACTATTCTCTGCCAACAGAGAATGACCTCTGACCCAGCCTAAACAAATTTGGAAGAGAGTTTGCCATATTTCTTAAATGTCTTATGTTTGTTCCAATAGGTTTCAAAGAGTGGAATCTATTATTTGCCAGCTTCTGGAGCCTCTAGGAAGAAAGTTCATTTCCTTCCCTCTGACCCTGTCCAATGAGCCTTATTTTAGTACCCAAAAATCATGCTATAAATAACAATAGTCATCCCCATAAGAGTCCACTCTTTGAAACCAGCATGGCTAGGTGGGTATGGGTTTTCCTCCACCACCACCCCTTGGTCATGTTCTGCCCTCTGAGCATCTGTGGGCTACTATAGTCCCTCTTCACAAGAATCCTTCTAGGTGGAGCGGAGGGATGTAGGGGGAGAGAGGAAGGAATTGGATGAAGATGGTCAAAATGTACAGACTTCCAGCTATAAAATAAATAAGTCCAGGGGTGTGGGTAACAGGAGGAATTCTTCCAATATTTGAAAATAGCTATCATAGTCTCCCATTATTCTGTCATTTCCAGAGTAAACATCTCTACATTCTTCATACGTTCCTCATATTTCACAGTTCGGAAGTCCTAATTCGTAATAGTTAACAAAAATCTCAGATCATGTTCATTCACATAAATGGCTACTTTTCAACTGATTGTTAAAGCCTACAAGCAGATTTTACATGTGCCCCTGTTACATTTCTTCTTTTTAGTCTAGCTTTCCAAAGACAAGATTATTTTGGACTGTAATTCTATCACCTATAATATTGTTTTCCCTACTTTGCTTCACATCATCTGAAGTTTGATGAGCTGTGCATATTTGCTCTTTATTGAAGTCACTACCAAAATAGGTGAGGAAGACAAGAAGACAAAAAGCCTTCTCTTTTTCACTAGACATGTTTCTCTAGATTTTCAGAGTTATTAATGAATAATTTGGGTCCATAGTAGCCAAACTAAAAGTGTTATTGTTAAGCTCATAGTCATCATCTTTTCTATGAAACTTTATCAAAACTAATTATGTTCTTTTTCTACTTTCTCCTGATCTACTAAATTATTAATACTACCAATAGGGGCCATTGTGTAAGATTTGACATTACAATTACCATTATACAGCTCCTGGTGATGTCTTCTTAGGAGATTTCCACATGTTCTTATAAAGCATTTTACCAGGGACCAAGGTCAAATTTACTGTGAGGTTTGGCATTATAATGAGCATTATCTAGCTCCTGGTGATGTCTCCTTATGAGATTTCCCCCATGTTCTTATAAAGCATCTATTTAAGAATTTTACCAGGGACCAAGGTCAAATTTACTAGTTAACAAGGGCAACAGTGACTTTTTTATCATAAGCACTGACTCAGAGACTTAAGGAGACTTAAGAAGTTTTGGTCAGTTGACTGGTTGGTTGGTTGGTTTGGTTAGTGTTACTAGCTTCTTCTTTTGCTCCATCTTTCTGCTAAACCTGGGGTCTATTCCATTCTCATTTCGAGTCTCTCCCTGGCTCTTTAAGAAGTCACTAGTAAGGGCACCCAGGTGGCTCAGGTAGTTAAGCATCTAACTCTTGATTTCAGCTCAGGTCATGATCTCAGGGTCTTGAGATCAAGCCCCGGGGTCGGGTTCCACGTACAACAGGAAGTCTGCTTAAGATTCTCTCTTTCCTCTCCCACCATCCCTCCCCCTGTTCTCTCTCTCTCTCTCTCTCTCTCTCTCTCTCTCTCTCTCTCTCGAAAAAAAAGTCACTAGTATACAAAAGGATAAAATATGTATCAAATACATATGAAAGTATTCTGTTCCCTCTATGTCTATATACCTCATGTGACCAAATGGTGTCTGCATAAGGGAAGCCCAGAACCAGAAGAAAAAGAATGAGGGAAGGAACACAAAAACCCTGCATTCTTGCTGCCATTTGCTAATATGGAACATCATCTTTCTTAACTTCAAATACGAGAAAACTCTCTATCATGTTGGATTTTCCAGTTTCTTTCCTCTACCATACACACACACACACACACACACACACACACATACACACAACCTACTTGACTTGACTTCCATCTGCATTTCAAGCTGAGTGACAAAATTCCAATATTCCCTCAGTTAGGAGAGGACTCAGAGATTCCTTCTCCATTTTTGCCATCATCTAAATGCCTCTTTCCCTTGCCCAAGCACTGTCAGATGTTACAATTTTTCTGTGGCAATTTACCATTGGAAAATTATTGTAACTAATTCATTTATTTATTAATTCAGTCCACAAGTACTTATCAAGGTCTTCCTATGTGTTTGGTGTTAGCATAGTATTGTAATGATTAAGAGAAGGAATCCTGTAACAGGGTAGAAATGCCTAAATAAGCCACATTAAGTGAGATAAAATGACCATGTGAATACAGGGCAGGAGAACCAAAAAAAAAGAAAGTATTATCATCTTCCAACAAATGGATTAGAAACTGAGCATAGTTTAGAAATGACTTTACCAATGGTCACCAGGCCACTTGTCCAAGGAAAAGGAATGGATTCCCAGGGAAGTGGGATCTGAGTTAATTCAGATCATTCTATATTGCACCTTTTGTGCAATAAATGGTATAGATTGTGCATCAAAATGTCCAAGTTTCATTTTCTTAGAAAGGGAAAATAGCATGAGGTGAGTGGCTGCTTGAGGAATGTGCATGACCTCAGAACAAGACCACCTGCTCACTAAGTGATGGGCAGTCACCCCTTCCCCCAGCGGAGTTCACCAGGTGTGGTTCTGCTATTAATACTCAGCCAAGATTGTCAGTAAACAGCTCACTGATGATTGGAAGAGTTCTACGCTGCCCCCTGATACTGGTATTTCTACCACTCAGGAAGGATTTGGGAAAGCACCATGGTATAGTAGACTATTGCAGGAGCTTTGGAGTCAAGCAAACGTGGGTTCATATCTTGACTCCATCATAATCGCCTTAAATAACTGACTTAATCTCACTGGGTCTCAGTTTCTCCTCTGTATACAGGAGACAATAAGGCCTACCTTTAATGCTTGCCGTGATGAATAAATGAATAAGCCAAGGCTAGTGTGTGATCCCAATAGGGTCTTGGTTAAACCTACCTTCCCCTCTTCTTTTGGGCCCAGATCTAGATGAGGAAGCAGTGCAGTGGTGAGAGAGAAAACCAGACCACCTGGCTGATCCTGGTCGGCTTTGGGGAGCTGCAACATCTGGGCTTCCTCCCCTTCATCTTCTTTTTGGCCATTTATGTGGTAACAGTGGGGGGCAACGCCCTCTTCGTGCTGACTGTGGCCTCCAGTCGGACACTCCACAGACCCATGTATTTCTTCCTCTGCCACTTCTCCTTGCTGGAGATTGGCTATACCTCCAACATCATGCCTCAGCTGCTGTGGAGCTTCCTGGAAGGGAGGGAAGCCATCTCACTGGTCCGCTGTCTGGTCCAGTTCTATGTGTTTGCCTCATTGGCTGCCGCTGAGTGCCTCCTGCTCTCTGCTATGTCCTATGACCGTTATCTGGCCATCTGTCACCCCCTTCACTACCCTGCCCTGATGAGCACCTGGTTGTGTGGCTGCCTGGCTGCTGGAGCCTGGGTCAGTGGCTTTTCTCTCTCTGCCTTCACTCTGGCCCTGGCAGCCTCTCTGCCCCTCTGCCCTGGCCACAGGGAGATCGACCACTACTTCTGTGACTTTGCTCCTGTTGTAGGCCTGTTCTGTGGGGATGTGGGGGTCATGTGGGGATCTGGAGTGAGCATCTCTGGCTTTCTGACACTGGCCCCCTTCCTGTTGATTGTGGCATCCTATGCCTTCATCTTGAGGACAGTGCTGCAAATACCTTCAGGCCACGGTAGGCAGAAAGCCTTCTCCACCTGTTCCTCTCACCTCAGTGTGGTCGGGGTGTTTTATGGCACCCTCATTGTGGTCTACGTAGTCCCAACAGACCACATGGGTCCCTTGCTCCGAAAGGCCTTCTCTGTCCTATACACTGTATTCACCCCTATGGTCAACCCCATCATCTACAGCCTCAAGAACCAAGAGGTAAAGAGGGCCCTTCGCAGGCTCTGGGGACAGCTTATACCAAGACATACTCCACTGAGAGGGATAGGGAAGCTATTGACTTTTTCCTGAATTCCAGCTTAGCCCTTTCCTCAAAGACTAGAGGACTAGAGATCACTGTGATGAAAAGATAAATACTGTGGGATTGAAAACAGATGTCTGACAAAATGAGGTAACTTCATTTTTCCAATGGAGTAGGGTTCAAAATCTTGTGCCTGGTACAGGGCCTAAATATTATAAGCACTCCACAAATATTAGTTTAAAAAAATGAATGGATAAATGGATGAATGAATATGGAAAAGAATGCCAGAGGAAGCAGAGCACAACTCAAGTGTGGAATATTTGCATATTATGAATCTAAAATGACAAGATTAGGGTTGGCAGATAGAGAAAGGAGGGGTAGGGAGATGGTAATAAGGACCAGAATTAAGATAAGATCTCATGACATGCTTCGAATGAAATCTCAGAAACAGACAGGCTTGGACGTAAAGTGTGTATAGATGGAGGTAATGATGGTACAAAAGCCACTGGGGAGAGGAGGGGTCAGCCATTCATGCCTGTAGCCCAGGAGGCCAGTTGGGCCACTGCTCTGGGAGTTCCCATTAGTCCTCCCGTTGCTGATGTCAGACAACTAGAAAGTCGGGAAGAGGAAAGCGATCAAATGAGAAGGAAATAAATTAAGCCCAATGAGAGAATTCTAAAATTTTGCCTCTAACAGAAAATCTTTGAAATCTTTTTCTTTTTTTTAAGATTTTATTTATTTATTTGAGAGAGAGCACCAGCAGGGGGAGGAATGGGGGGGGAGGGGGTGAATCCCAAGCAAACTTTGCACTGAGCACAGAGCCTGACCAGGTGCTTGATCTCAGGACCCTGAAATCATGACCTGAGCCAGAACCAAGAGTCAGATGCCCAACCAATGGAGCCACCCAGGCACCCCCAAGGTCTTCTAAAAATGACACAAAAACATTCCTAATTTTTTAAAGATTATTTATTTATTTGACGGAGCGAAACACAGCTAGAGAGGGAACACAAGCAAGGGGAGTGAGAGAGGGAGAAGCAGGCTTCCTGCCGAGCAGGGAGCCCGACGCTGGGCTCAATCCTGGGTCTCCGGGATCATGACCTGAGCCGAAGGCAGACGCTTAATGACTGAGCCACCCAGGCGCCCCTCTAATTTTTTTATTGGAAACATATCAACATGTTTCTCAATGTATGTAGATAGGCTGTACTAGAATGACCTAGAGTAGCTATTTACATATAAGGATTCCTAGGCTCTTCATCAGACCTACAAAATCAGAACCTCTAGAAATGGGGCCCAGGGATCTGCATGGAACATTCCACAGCTGATTCTCAGTGTAGGGAGAGAGTGTGGCTAGCAGGGGTGATAAGGGTGATAGGAAAACTGACCCAAAAAAGGTTGTGGGGAGACAGTTCCTTGTGGATATAAAGAGGTGTAACCCTGAGTGATGGGAATCAGACAGACAGAGAGATACACACAGAAAGGGCCAGACAGAGGATCTGGAAGAGATAGAAAACCTGGGATAGCTAGGGCACCCTGGGTGCAGTGGAAATATGAGCAAGAAAAAACAAATAGTGGGGCGCCTGGATGGCTCAGTTGGTTGGGCGACTGCCTTAGGCTCAGGTCATGATCCTGGAGACCCGGGGTCGAGTCCCACATCGGGCTTTCTGCTCAGTGGGAAGCCTGCTTCTCCCTCTCTCACTCCCCCTACTTGTGTTCCCTCTCTAGCTGTGTTTCTCTCTGTCAAATGAATAAAAACTTTAAAAAAAAAATTTCCCTGTCTGGGAGTGCCTCGGTGGCTCAGTCAGTTAAGCATCCAACTCTTGGTTTCAGCTCAGGTCATGATCTCTGGGTCTCAAGATCAAGCTCCCTATGGGGCTCCATACTCAGCACCAGTCGGCTTGAGATTCTCTCTCCCTCTCCCTCTGCCACTCCCTCTGCTCACGTTCTCTCTCACTCTCTCTCTCAAGTAAATAAATAAATCTTTAAAAAAAAGAAGAGAAGAAAGGAAAAGAGAAAGAAAGAAGAAAAGAAAAGGAAAGGAAAGGAAAAATAAATTTCCCTGTCCAAACATTGCTTGGGAAGTAGGCAGAACCCAGCTGACATGAGTATTGAAAACGTCTCTGTGAAATTTTTCTTTGCATTAAAGTCAAAAGTGAAATCCTGTGTTATAATGGATTCTTGGACAGAACCCCGTGCACACTGGGTTCCCCAAACAAAGAACCCAGTGGCTTCCTCGGGATGCTTGCCCCTCACCATGCCCAGAGGGGTTTGTTTACTGCCTGTGTGAGGAGCTCTGACAGCAGTCTACACACAGGCTGGGAATTGTCCTGGGGGCACAGGGAGGTTCCAAGGCCTGCACACAGCACCGGGCTGCCTTATAATATTATTTCCAGGGTTTTGAGAAAGTTACAAGCCCTTCTCCTCGCCCCTATCACAACCATCACCTGACACGCCCCACCATAAGCAGTCCCGGGCCTACTCCTAAAGCTGGAAATTCCTACTGAAGTGTCACCCTTTTTTTTTTACTGGTTGTTTTTTTTAATTTTATTTATTTGACAGAGAGAAACACAGCCAGAAAGGGAACAAAAGCAGGGGGAGTGAGAGAAGGAGAAGCAGGCCTCCTGCCGAGCAGGGAGCCCGATGTGGGACTCGATCCCTGGTCTCTGGGATCATGACCTGAGCCGAAGGCAGTCGCCCAACCAACTGAGCCACCCAGGTGCCCCTGAAGTGTCACCCTTTTAATCAAGAGTCAAACACACGCAGTACTGCCGGAGAGAAAGCCGCAGACCCTTCTACGTTGATCTGCACTCGACCACACTGTAGCTCTGGCAAATTGAGTCTGATTCCCGATATATAATTTGAAAGGAAGAACAGTAAGGGCTACATACATACTTTACAAGATTGTTGTGGAAATAAAATGAAGTACGTATCATAAAGTCCTCTGTCTCTGTGCTTTCATTGGCATATGATGCATTTTAACAAACATTAACGTCGTCCTCCCTCACCCTCCTTTTCCTCAAGGAAAGTCAGGAGACACCCTCTCTCTTCAGTCTCATCACTGAGGGCCAGTCATTCCCCTGAGTGGAAACTCGCTGCTTGTAAACATGAGCCACACCTGCTCCTTCTAGTCCCTTGGCATTACCGGACGAGACAACACTAGGAGGATGCCAGGTCATAGGAGAGCTGGACCTAAATAGAGGAGAAACCCCACGGGAGAGAGTCAGAGAATGAAAGTAGAAAAGAGTAAGAGGAGGGAGGGGGGAGAAAGGGGGATAGGGAACATGGAAATGACAAAACAGGGGAAGTAGAGGGATAATGGAAGGGAAAGTAAAAGCCACAGGTGGGAGAGGTAAGAAAGGGAAGAAGGGGGCTCCCGGGTGGCTCAGTCACTGGTTAAGCAGCTATCTTTGGCCATGATTCCAGAGTCTTGAGGCCTGCTCTGCAGGGAGTCTGCTTGTCCTTCCTCCAAACTTGTGCTCTCTTGAGCGTGCTCACTCTCTCTCAAATGAATACATAAAATCTTAAAAAAAAAAGGAAAGTAGTAGGAAAAACAAAGGAGAAAGGAAGCGTTCCAGAAAACCTTCCCAGATTCCTCCACTGGGACCACGTTTATGTTCCTAATGGAAAGGAAGCAGATTTTTTTTAATGGATTGCATTAAAATATGTCAGGGCACCTGGGTGGCTCCGATGGTTGAGCGTCTAGTTCTAGGTTTCAGCTCAGGCCATGAATCTCAAGGTTGTGGGATCAAGTCCAGCAGTGGGCTCTGTGCTCGGTGTGGAGTCTGCTGGAGACTTTTGCTCCTCCTTTCTCTGCTCCTTCCCCTGCTCACACTTGAGCTCTTTTCAAATGAATAAATACCATTAAAAAGAAGTTTCAGTTAGGGGCACCTGGATGGCTCAGTCAATTAAGTGTCTGCCTTCTGCTCAGGTCATGATCCCAGGATCCTGGGATTGAGCTCCATTCCAGGCTCCCTGCTCAGTGGGGAGTCTGCTTCTCCCTCTGTGCCTCCCCCAGTTCATGCTTTCTCTCTCTCTCAATAAAATAAATAAGATCTTTTTTCTTAGAAGATTTTATTTATTTGACAGAGAGAGATCACAGGTAGGCAGAGAGGCAGACAGAGAGGAGGAAGCAGGTTCCCTGCTGAGCAGAGAGCCCGATGTGGGCCTCGATCCCAGGACCCTGAGATCATGACCTGAGCCAAAGGCAGAGGCTTAACCCACTGAGCCACCCAGGCATCCTAAAATAAATAAGATCTTAAAAAAAAAAAAAAAAAAGTAAAGGGTCACCTGGGTGGCTCAGTCGTTAGGCTTTGGCTCAGGTCATGATCCTAGAGCCCCAGGATCAAGCCCTGCATTGGTCTCCCTGCTTGGCAGGAAGCCTGCTTCTCCCTCTCTCACTCCTCCTGTTTGTGATCCCTCTCTAACTGTGTTTATCTATCAAATAAATAAATAAAATCTTAAATAAATAAATAATAAAATTAACTCCATGTTTTAAAAAAAAAGTTTCAGTTATTAATCAGACTTCACCTCAATATTACATAGTAATTCCATGTTTTGAGCTATCCTATCTACAGCAAGCACACAGCAGTAACGGGGAAAAATGCAAAAGAAGAAAAGGCGAATAATAGCTCAAAAACAACATAAATATCTCCATGGGCCACAAACGTAAGGAAATGAATCATACAAGCTGTGAGTGGGGCTGAAGCCAAAGGCCTGCTCTGTCCCAGGCTGAAAGGAGAAGAGGCAGCTCTGAGCTCAGCTCCTGCAGGGTCATAGAGACGAAAAGTTCTCCGCCGGCAGCTGGGACAGCTGGAACGAGAGCCAAAGGCACTCTAGAAGGGAAGGGCTGGGAACAGAGCCTCTTTTCATTAAAGAAAAATGAAAAAAAAAAAAAAAACCTCTGCTACTATCTGAGGCAAAAACTTACCCAGAACACACTGAAGGAGGCAAGAGAGCCCAGAGCTTCATGACCAGGAACTGAGAGGGCATACGGCGCCTCCCACTCAAAATGAGTCTGAGATCCGACATTATCAAGTGTTTGGAAAAAACCTAACTCTACAAAAGGTAGCCAAAAAAAATCACCAGTTGGAAGATAATTTTCACTAGAGGATATTAAAATATTGAGTGAAAGACAGACAACATGTGATTTCATTTATATGTGGACCCTAAAAAACAAATGAGCAAACCAAAAAAGCTGAAATGGACCCATAAATACAGAGAACAAACTGATGGTTACCAGAGGGGCGGGGGGCGGGGGCAAGGTGGATGAAGGGGAGGGGGAGATAGAGGCGTTCAGTTACGGAATGAATAGGTCATGGGGGCAAAAGGCGCAGCAGAGGGAATACAATCAATGGTGTGGTTCTTTTGTTGTCGCTCTCGTTTCCCACTCGACCCCTGTTTTTATTTCCATTCCAGTAAGTTAACATACAGTGCAATATTGGTTTTAGGAGTAGGATTTAGTGATTCATCACTTACCTGCAACAACTTGTGCTCATCATAAGTGCCCTCCTTAATCCCCATCACCCATTGAACTGATTCCCCCACCCATCGCCTCTCCAGCAACCCTGTTTGTTCTTTATAGTTAAAAGTCTATTCTGGTTTGCCTCTCTTTTTGCTCCTCTATGTTCATCTGCTTTACTTCTTAAATTCCACATATCAGTGAATACAGTCAATGGTATTGTAATAATGTTGCCCGGTGACAAATGGTTGCTAAACTTGGAGTGAGCGCAGCATAATGGGTGGGCTTGTCCAATCACTATGTTGTACACCTGAAACTAGTGTAATTGTGTGTCAGCTATACTTCAAAGTTTACAAAGTATATTAAAAGTCTGGAGATTAAGAGCCTTAAAAGGGGTGCGTGGGTGGCTCAGTCGTTGGGCATCAGCCTTCAGCTCAGGTCATGATCCTGGAGTCCCTGGATCGAGCCCCATCGGGCTTCCTGCTCTGCAGGAGGCCTGCTTCTCCCTCTCTTGCTCCCCTTCCCCTTGCTCCCTCTCTAGGGAACATTTATTTGTCAAAGAAATAAAGTATTTTTTAAAGAAACTTAAAAGGAGGGGCGCCTGGGTGGCTCAGTTGGTTAAGCGACTGCCTTCGGCTCAGGTCATGATCCCGGAGACCTGGGATGGAGCCCCACATTGGGCTCCCTGCTCGGCGGGAAGCCTGCTTCTCCCTCTCTCGCTCCCCCTGCTTGTGTTCCCTCTCTCGCTGTGTTTCTCTCTGTCAAATAAATAAAAAATCTTAAAAAAAAAAAAAGAAACTTAAAAGGATAGTAAATGAATAATTTACATTTAAATTAATAAATGTAAATAAAACAGGAGAGAAAATCATGAAACACCTAGGCAGACTTAAAACAAGCACAGAGAGGGGCACCTGGGTGGCTCAGTCAGTTAGACATCTGCCTTTAGCTCAGGTCATGATCCTGGAGTCCTGGGATGGAACCCCATATCAAGCCCCATATCAGGCACCCTGCTCAGGGGGAGTCTGCTTCTCCCTCTCCCTCTGCCCCCCCACCGCTCATGCTTGCTCTCTCTCTTTCTCTCTCATGCATGCATAAAAAATCTTTAAAAAAAAACAAGCACAGGTAGATATGTAAAAGAATAAAGTGGAAAATTGGAAACGAAAAATATAGTCTTTGAAATATTTAAAGACTCAATAGATGGAATAAACTCCAGACTTAACAGAGGTGAAGAGAGAATTCATGAATTGGGAGATAATATTGAATACTTCATCCAGAGAGGCAAAGAGATAAAATACCAAAGATAGTACAAAGGCCTAGAGTTTAAATGGAGAAGCTCCAACATTTTTCCAGGAAAAACAGAATGAAGAAACTGAGGAAGAAGAGTAACTTAAACAGATGGTGAGAATTTTCCAGAATTGAAAAGAGATATGAATTCTCATTAAAATATATTTAAAATAACAAACAAAATAAATAAAATACAAATCCCCACTTAGATACACCGAAAGAATATTATGGACAAAGAAGGAACATACAATCACGTTCAACATTTTCTGAATAACAAAAATTGGAAAGGGTCCAAATATTCATCAACAGGAGAATCATTTCAAAAGAGTGGCAATACAATGAAATACTGTCATGTAATTAATATTAATGACAGCAACAGCAAGTATCAGCATGAACAAACCTCGAAAACAAGTTGAATGAAAAATGCAAGGTGCAGAAAAATACGCACATTGCACCATTTGTTTGAAGTGTAAAACCACACAAAACAATACATCTATTGTTTGTGGGTGCATACATGTGTAATCAAGACACGATACCTACATTCATGAAAACCAAATAGAAATAATACACACATATTAAGAATCCTCATTACCTCTGTAATAATCACTTCAAGTAGAAGCGATTTATTCTTCCCAACCCAGGTACACGAATCTAGAAGTAATCGGTCTCACTCCTGGCACTTTAAGACTATCACGAACCCCATCTTCTAGAAAATCTTCTATCTCGTTCAGGCTTATGTATTATGGCCATACACCTACCACCTCCCTTGGGTGCCGCGGCCAGTGCAAACAAGCTCGGTCCAGGGTGAGGATAAGGGAATGAGGAAAAGAGAGAAATGGAAAGAGAGGGACGGGAGGGACACAAGGACTGATTGCTCCAAATGCCAATTTTATTTTTCGCTCTTTAGCAATATATACAAGCTGTTAGGGAATAAGTTCCTCAATCATATTGCCTTGTTCCGCTTCGGCTTCCTACCAAGTTCCTTCTTGCATTGTTATTTTCTTTCCGTCTTAGGGTTGTGGCTTGCCCTATTCTCATGCTTATATCCAATCATAATAGCTTTAGGCATGTCATCCGCCTTGTGCGGTGACCTTTAATTAGGTCTCTTTGTTCAACAACAAGGGTGTACCAGGTTTGCCCCAGTTGTAAGAGTACTGAGAGCTTTTGCTCTATCAGTTAACTCTTCCAGGCTCGAGGCTCCTGACACTTGGGTCATCCTCCCCCATTCCTTGAGAACACTGACATTTCATAGAATTTCTCTCCATCTTAAGATCTAGTGCTACTCTGAGTGACTCAGACATCCATATGAGTGTCCTGCCCAATGCCTCGCCCCCCTCCAACCCAAGAAGCATCTCCTCTGATCCCCTTCAGTCATCTTGACACCACCCAGAACTGCTTCACCTCTAAAACCATAAACTCAGGTATGCACTTCTCTTACTAACCTTCCGGATCACTTGTTCACTTGCTCCCAGTACCCTTATTTGGATTCCACTGAAATGTTCAGTCCACTGACCCACTTCTACTGTATCTCTAGATCATAATCTCCTTCTATCTTCCCTTCCTTCCTTCCCCAGATAAGACTCCATAGTCCAAAATCTACACCACTTTTGCCAAAATCTTCCATTATCTTGCCTTATTATCTTTCTGTCCACTTGCCTGCAAAAAAAAAAAATTAACCCAAAAGCACATTTTCATAGGTGTGTTTAGAGTAAAGATCAACCTCCTTAACATGACTTGGCTCCTGAATGCCTCTGAACATAGACATGGAATTAATCTCATCAGTGAAAGCCTGAGTAGATGGATAGCTAGACCAATTAGCTACCTTGAGTGAATATTATAAAGAAGTTATGCCTAGTATCCATTCCTTTATGTCTCCAAGTCAACATCATATGATGCCCTTTAACAGCAAAGACTTTCTAGTTACTTTAAGACCTACTTAAAGTGCTAGAGGCCCCCTTCTAGCATTACCACTATTATTACTCTGTGTGTCTTCTTAGAAAGTATTCATCTAGTGTTAACTCTTCCTTCGCAATGCCTCTCCACCGAACTGAAACCACAACTTTGTGCTCTAATAATTATCAGCTTTTCTAACCATATATATCCTTTATTAGTTCTATTTCTCTGGAGAACCCTGACTAATACAAGATACTTGAGGATCACTGATCACTCAGATATTAGAGCACATTCAATATAATTGGAGGTTTTAGATCTGGGGCTTCTTGCAGACACAGATATATGATGAACTTGGGCTCCAGTGGTCTCCTATACAACAAATGGTTTACTGCTCACAGATGCCAGGAGATCCTCAATTTCTCCAAACTCAGTGATGCTCATCGTGGGTCCCCCACTAGACTGAGTGGTAAAATACCTTCAGCCAAGCACAGATAATGAGCAAAAGTTCAGCAAAGCACGCAGGGGCAACCCCCCTCTGGAGACATTCTAACAAAAGCATGAAGCTTGAAAATCATACTTCTTTCTCCTACCAACTCCCTTCCTTTCTCCTTTCTCCCACCAATTCCCTTCTCCTACAAACTACCATTTCCCTCCTCCACACATTTGCCCAAATCCAGGAGCCACCCCCACCAAAATTAAACTTTATTCCTGGTATTATTCTTGGTTACATTCCCTTCCCTGAAGTTCACACTGCCTGGACCAGTTTGGGGAACTAGCCTTGGACAACCACATCCTTCCTGGAATAGACATCAACATTATTGCCCAATCAGAGATACCTTTGTGCTCAGAAGATATAAGAGACAATAGCCTCCTGGACGTAGTAGACTCTAGTCCCACCAGCTGCAGAAATGAAGTCTATTCTGATCATCACCCTTGTCAGCTGCTTCTGTGCAGCATATGAGGCCAAAATCTTCTCCAGGTGTGAGCTGGCCCACAAGCTGAAGACCAGCGGAATGGATGGCTACCATGGCTACAGCCTGGCAAACTGTGAGTGTGAACATTCTTTCTGTCTCTGCCCAAAGAGACCTTCTTCCCCAGCCAAGCAATCTCTCCCTTTTCACTTCCTGAGGTATTCATTTGTCAGGGCGCTCTTCCACTCCCTGTCAGTTCTTCCTGTCTCTGCCTCCTCTGCCTCATATTCCTCTCAGGATCTCCTTTTCTCTCCTTCCACCAGGGATTATTTATTTTATCTACAATAAATTTTCTTCTGCTCTTCCCCCACATCACCTTCCCGAACCCAGTAGCCTGGAATACTTCCTCAGAAGCATCCAGAGACTCACCCAACCTCTCTCCATCTTGCTCCCATCACCTTTTCTTTCATCTGTATCCTTTTTAGTCCCTGTCTCTGTGATGCAATTGGTGCTGCCTCCCACCCTCTCCCCTGCCCTTCTGTCCACTAAAAAATAACCTACATTTGCCGCGTTTGTCTCAAGTTTGTTCTATCCACGTCACAAGGGAGTTGGAAGGGGACTGTGAGGACAGAAGGAGAGGCAGTAAGTGACAAGGTGCAAGAAGATGGAGAATCTCTCTCACCCATCTCATTAGTAAGAACACATGAAGCTATTTCAAGTTCCCTTGAATATCTTCATTTTGCTTCATGCCAGATATACTCTTTCTTGTCACCCACCCAAGGATGGCTTTCCGGGGCTTCCTTTCTAGGATCCCCCTCCATTCCTTCTCCACTTCTCTACCATATACTTTGGGATATAAGGCAACGTGAATGTACAAGGCAAGAGTTGGCTATCCAGCTCGCAGATGAGGCTGGAAAGGTAGACTTGGGCGACAGACAGCAGCTGATGGATTCTTGGCCATTCCAAATGCATTTATTTAACAAGTTGTGATTACATACTTACCATGGGCTAATTATTGCTTGGGACTAGGAACACACATGGATTATAAACATAAATCTAACACTGAGGATCTCCCAGTCTTTTCGTTTCAGTCTCAAGGGATTTTCTAGCAGTTCTAGTATATAGCATGAGTTGTGTCTCATCGTGAAACAGTCCCGCTTTTCTACCCATACCTTTTGCTGTCTCTGACACAGGGGTCTGCCTGGCTCAGCATGAGAGTAACTTCAACACCAAGGCCTTTAATGGGAAAAATGCCAATGGCAGTAGTGACTATGGGATCTTCCAGCTGAACAGCAAGTGGTGGTGCAAAAACGGCTCCTATTCCTCAGCAAATGCCTGCAACACAGCGTGCAGCAGTAAGCACTCAATCCCCTCTGAGGGCTGGGTAAAGTAGGGCAGAAAAGGAGGTACGAAATTGAACACCCGCCTCCCTGCACTGGAGAGGCCTGGGCGGGGAATAAGGGGGCCCTGGACAGTCCTCACATCTAAAACAGGATTCCACACAGCTCCTCCCGCCAAACAGGAGGGAGCAAGACACACTGAGCCCTGACTGAGCCTAGCCTTCACGGGTCCCCATCCCTCAAGCCGTGCCAGCCCGTCCCTCGGCCACACCCCACTGTGTCACCAGTCCACAAACCCCCACACAGCACTCTGGACACAGTTAAGTGATCTCCTGAAAACCAAGGCTCTCCTTGGTCCATTGGGTCCTGGATGCCCTCCGGAGAGAGCAATGCTCAGAGGCAGATTCAAAGCAAGGGAAGAAAACCCAGGCACATGGAAGGCAAACCCACAAGAGGGCTCCAGATATAGAGGGTTTCTGAGTCAGGTTCCATGAAATTCTCCCTCAAAAGAGGATTGGTTAATGAAACAGGAAAAGGGATTTTCCCTCCCCACTCAGCCCCTTCTTCTTTCAGAGTTTCTGGATGACAACATCGATGATGACATCGCCTGTGCCAAGAGGGTTGTGAGAGACCCTAATGGAATATCGGCCTGGTGAGCAGAGGGTGCAGGGTAAAGGCCAGCCACTCTGCCAGGCGTGGACCCAGACAGTATTTGGGATGCAGCAGCAACAGCAGCATCTCTGCTGTGGGATTCTCCCTGGGCTTTGTGGGGGCGGAGCTTGTTCTCCCAACGTCAGGGGAGGCAGAGAAATACTGTGCTCACCCCAGGTGTCCTGGCAGCAAAAACTCACTGGGCCCCAGGCGGGCAAACCCTCCCTGTCTGAGACTCTTCCACGGCATAAACATTCCCTCTCAGCTGAGCCCCTCTAGACTCCGGCCCCTGCCTCTGATTTATGCTCTGTTTCTCTCTTCCTAGGGTGGCCTGGGTAAAACATTGCAAGGGCAAGGATCTGTCCAAATACCTGGCCGGCTGTAAGCTGTAAGAGCACCATGGACTATGGCTCCTGAAGAAGGTGGCCCAGAAGGCAGGGTAATTCTTCAAGGTTCTTGGAAGCTCTGATTTTCCCCTGCTCTCTGCCTCCAAAATAAAAGTTACTCAATTTCAGCTGTCTCAAGTCTCATGTTTAAGGGCTGGGTTATGAGGGAGACTTGCTAACCGCTATAGACAGCTGGAGGCCTGTTATCTCCAAGGCCATCCCTGAAGTTCGCCCATCTCCTCTGGAAGGATAGTTCAGGAAAATCCTTTACTGAAAACTGCTGGAGGTGAAAACTGACGGATGAATACAGCATTCCAGATGTGAGCTCTTATGAAGTTCATTTATAGAAGTGGCTAATATTATTCTCCATCACCAGGGAGGAGAGTTCAAGATGCAAGAGAAGAAAACTATGAGAGAGCTTTGGTTTGGACACAGAGAAGGCCTGGCACGATCAGGATGGTTATGTTGGCTGGGGTAAATGACTGAGCTGCTATAACAGAGCCCCTGAAATAATGGTGTTCTCACAAAGCAGTGCCCGGTGGGTAGACAGGCTCCTTTGTCCCACACAGACATTCATAAATTCAGATTCTTTTCATCATGTATCTCCACAATCCACTAAAGCGTAGCTACTCGGTGTGGTCCACAGATCGGCAGCACCAGCAATAGCTGGATACTTGTTAGAAACGCAAATTCTTGGATGCCTGTGTGGCTCAGTGGGTTAAGCCTCTTCCTTTGGCTCAGGTCATGATCTCAGGGTCCTGGAATCGAGGCCTGCATCGGGCTGCCTGCTCAGCGCGGAGCCTGCTTCCTCTTCTCTCTCTGCCTCCTCTCTGCCTACTTGTGATCTGCCTGTCAAATAAATAAATAATCTTAAAAAAAAAAACAAAAAGAAAGAAAGAAATGCAAATTCTTGGGCCCTCTGCAGACCTACTGAATCCTTGTTTTAATTTCTGTTTTCATGATTCCTATGCACTCAAAAAGAAACTGAGAAGCACTGCCCTAGGGTGTTGTCCTACATGGACAATGCTAAATTGGAGGCACTTGCTCTAAATTACAGGACTGGAGGGCGACTGGGTGGCTCAGTTAAGTGTCTGTCCTGGGCTCAGGTCATGATCCTGGGGTCCTGGGATGGAGCCCTGCAGCAGGTTCTCTGCTCAGCAGGGAGTCTGCTTCTCCCTCTGCCCCTCCCCCTGCTTGTGGTTTTTCTCTCTCTCTCTCAAATAAATAAATAAATAAATAGAATTTTAAATTAATTAATTGCAGGAAGGGGAGTAAGTTTGGAGAAATACACATGCTGTTTTAAAGTCTAGACCTGGAAGAGGCACACTTCCATTTTTACTCCAGAGACAGAATTTAGTCACAAGCCATTCCCGGCTGCAATGGGGCCTGGGAGATATGGTACCAGCTGGGCACCCCAGGACCTGGTAACAATGCTAGTATTACCGGAAAAGGGGCAAATGGGTTTGGATGCACAACTGGTAGTTTCTGCCACCATAATTAATAATTCATTTAATAAAGTAAATCATAATCACATTCTTATCGTGTAAATGTTTCCAGATAACACTATTCTTGTGCCCCACCATCCCTTTATTTTTTTTCAAGATTTTATTTATTTATTTGACACAGAGAGACACAGAGAGAGAGGGAACGCAAGCAGGGGGACTGAGAGAGGGAAAAGCAGGCTTTGCACAAAGCAGGGAGCCCAATGTGGGGCTCGATCCCGGGACCCTTCAGTCAAAGGCAGACACTTGATGACTGAGCCACCCAGGAGCTTCTCCCCCACCATCCCTTTAAATTTATTCTGTGGGGTAAATTCTTCTCCTACTTCTGGATTAAAAACTCAGGCAAGTACCATGACTTTCCCGGTTACCCTCAGGTAATGACACCACATCAACTCTGTCCAAGGAATTCCCCTCCTCTCTCCAGCTCTTTTTTTTTTCAGCATCTCCAACATCTTTTATAGACTGACAAGCAGAAGATTAAAGATGCAAAACATATTCCCCCAAATCTCCCCCAAATAATTGTTGTCTTACATTTCATTCTGAAATGTGATCTCTATTATCTTAAAACCTTGGCTGAACCCAAACCAAAGAAGTTTCCCCCTTAACCTCCTGATACAATAACTTGAAACAGTTGACAGAGGACTTTCGGAGACCGAATATTCTCTGAGCACACTCTATGTGTTATAGAAAGATGCCGACGGCCTCCATACTGCCTTGCTGTCCCCGGCAGCCGGCTCTCTGACCGGATCCCACCCTTCCTGCAGCTGCTGCTTCGGCAGCTGGCCAGGTGCCTCCCGTCTGGTTGCTGTCACCATGGCTTAGGGGTGGTGGTTTCCCAGGTAGGGAGGAAAGCAGTGAAGGCAAGGCAGGTTAAGTGACAAGGAGCTAGGGGGAGGCCAGCTTGTACTCTGGCACCAGGATCACACAGCTCTTTCTCAGAGCTAATTCTCCCCAGTTTTTCTGGAGGAAGTTCTCTGCACCTCCAATTTCCGGGAGGCAGCAAGATGGGTTCTTACAACCATCCAACATCCTTGTCCCTTTCTGTGCTGGAGGAAGTTATTATCCCCAGTTCCTTACCCCCTCCCTCCATCATCGATCTTCTGGAGCACTACCACGGACACATTCCCTGCACATGGATGTTGAATTTGGGCATGTGGTTTTGCTTTGCCAATGGAATGTTAGCAGATGTGACACAGACAGAAATGAAAAATGTGGCTGCACCGCTTCCTTTGGCCTCCTGTACTCCATGACAGTCAGGCAATCAGGTCCCAGGTAGTCACCATCCCAACCCCTCCCCCTAATCTGGGCCTCAGAATGAAATATGTGGAACGGACTTGAACCCAGTCTGACCCTGACTCCTAAAGCAGAGTCCCTTCCCCCCGCCACTCGATCAAAAACCCACCAGACCCAAGAGCAGGAAAAAAAAAATGTTATAAGCCACTGAGTTTGGGGGTGGTTTATGACACAAGGGAAAAAAAACTGACTGGGGCCCCTGGGTGGCTCGGTCCTTTAAACGTCTGCCTTCTGCTTAGGTTATGATCTTGGGATCCCTGAATTGGGCACCCTGCTCGGCAGGGAACCTGCTTCTCCTTCTCCCTCTGTGATCTCTCTCTCTCACTCTCTCTCACAAATAAATAAATAAATAAGATCTTTTTTTTTTAAGATTTTATTTATTTATTTGACAGAGAGAAACACAGCTAGAGAGGGTACACAAGCAGAGGGACTGAAAGAGAAGCAGGCTTCCCACCCAGCAGGAACCCCGATGTGGGGCTCAATCCCGGGTCTCCAGGACCATGACCTGAGCCGAAAGCAGTCGCTTAATCAACTGAGCCACCCAGGTGCCCCAATAAATAAAATCTTTTAAAAAAGGAAAAAAGGGGCACCTGGTATAAAAGAATAAAATAAAGCTGTTTAAAAAAATAAAACTGCAAGTGTCAACCACAAGCACGACAATAAGATAAAAATCTCTTTTTTTTTTTTTTTAAGATTTTATTTATTTGACAGAGAGAAACACA
>PITA01026204.1:0-23040 GCA_004023965.1 Spilogale gracilis
ATGCATTTGAAACATTTCATTAAAACAAATAAAAGCAATTAAATTAAAAACAATTCTGTTGGTGGCTGACAGGGGACCTTCGTCAGCGAAGGGACATTTGCAACAACCCTCTTTTTGTCCCCCGTGTAAGATTTAGCAACTGTAGGTGCCTTTTCTTGAGGAGCAAGGATAGCAGGGTGTGGAGAGGCCCAGCTGGGGTCCTCAAGGGGGGAGGGTCTCAGAAAGCAAGGCCAGCCCGGGCTCACTGCAGACCATGAGCCCACTGTGGACACAGGGACAGGGCTCTCTCTGCACCTTGTCTGCCTTCGCGAAGAAGGGCTCCTCGGCCCCCACTTCCAGCTGCCCTGTCTAGAGGTGGAAAGAGCCCCAAGAATGGAGAAGGAACAGGCAGGAGTGGGGCTGCTTGTGGTCATGGGAGCAGAGACACACCTAGTCTTTTCTCAGAAAACACTAAGGCTGGGAAGATACCTGGGCCGCCTTTGGCTCCATTTCCTCCACCCACCTCCACCCCTCCCAGCCACCTCCTGCCCTCGCTCTTGCAGGGCAAACAGGGCAAACTGGAGGCCGTTCTGAAGTATTCTATCCAATGGGAGCTGGCCTACGATGGCCCCTGCCTATGATGAGAAACTAGTTCAGTGCTGGTTGGTGGGAATGGCTGCCGAGACAATCGTACTGACCCTGAGCCTGAGCCTGAAGCCACCTCGGGGCTCCGTGGGAAAGGGTGCCAGCATCGATTGGTGATGTCCGCCACGGGTACAGGTTAGAAAAATACAGGCACGGGTGCCACATACCTTCTAACCAGGTGACCCTGCTCAGAAAGAATCCTTTCATATTAGAAAATAGCAACGCAGGGCGCCTGGGTGGCTCAGTTGGTTGGGCCACTGCCTTCGGCTCGGGTCATGATCCCGGAGACCTGGGATTGAGTCCCACATCCGGCTCCCCACTCGGCGGGAGGCCTGCTTCTCCCTCTCTCACTCCCCCTGCTTGTGTTCCCTCTCTGGCTGTGTTTCTCTCTGTCAAATAAATAAAATCTTTAAAAAAAAAAAAAAAGAAAGAAAAGAAAATACCAACGAGATAACAACCCCAGGCTCAGGGTCAAGGGGGTTTCGACTCCTGGTTATACGTTTGCCTCTGATGACAGAAAAGAAATCCAGCAACACCTTCAGCCTCTGGCTCAAGCCATCCAGTAGGAACCAGAGTTCTTCCTTTGAGAGCTATGGGCTGTTGGTGCTGGGAATGGGGTTATGACTCCTCAGTGTGTTCCCCTTTTCTAGTGGTTCAGGGAGTAAACCGCTTTATTATTTTTCCTCTTATCCTTCTGGTAACGAGACCAGGACTGAGCCCTAGAAACTCTACCTCCTGGGAAGCCTGTCCTTTCTAGGAAGACCACCCGCCCTGGCCATCCTGGGCAGAGGTTCTGCTGTGCATATACTCAAGCCAAGTTGATATCTACGGGCTCAGATCTCCCCCAAACAATGAGACGCTCTTCACTTTCCCTCAGTTAATGTTTAGCCTCTCAAAATGGTTCTTTTTGGCTCTGAGCAAAATAAGACCTAGCACCTTCAGGCCTCAAAGTTTCAAAGTCAGTGGTTCAGGTCTCAAGGTCAGTGGTTCCTGCCAAGCCTATGCAAGTGGGCTTTGAGAATAGTTTTCCAATGGTCAGTAACTGATCCCCTTTGGGAAACAGGGACTGGCGTGGCTGCTAAGGGTCAGTCATCCTAACAGGGTTGTGCCTCATCCTCCCTGTATAGCCCTCCACTTCTAAATCAACTGCAGAGGAGGAAGGGACCACACTGCCTTTGGTAACGTGCTTCTGGAAGGGCACTATAGCATGGAAGCATTCTGTCTCTCAGTCTCTCTCTCTCTCTCTCTCTCTCTCTCTCTCCGATGGGCTTTAAACAAGTTAGCAGGTCATTCACAAAACAGGTATGTGTCATTTGCAAAGCAAGTCCCTTGGGTGCAAAGCAGCTCGCTCTGGAAAGAGGTTCAGAGTCCCCATTGGGCACAGCCCAGAAAGGAGAAGTGTGACGGGACACAGAAAACAAAGTTGGGGAGGATGGGCCTCACATAGACGTTAATGAGCATGGGGCCAAGGATCATGACTGATGTGGGGAACTGGTAATATTATAGTGCTAAGCGAAAAAAGCTGGGAACAAAAAAGAATGTTCAATGTAATTTCATTTTGTGTATGTTGGGTGGGGGCTGTGTGTGCATGCACATAGACACAATGAAAAAGAAGGTTGGAAAGAAAGTAATTAAAATGTGAGCATTTCATCCTGGCAAGGAAGAACTGCTAATGACGTTGAACTTGGTTTTTATTCATTTGTGGATCTTGGCAGTTCTATCTTCTTACATTTCCACGCTTTTTAAGTTCTCAGTTTGAGCGTGTGTTTCTTTTGTAATAAAAAATGAATTAAATGTTTCTTTCAAATAATTAGAAAGGGTGGAAAGAGGAAAATAGAAAAGAACGGGGATAATTTGGAACCCCACTCAGATCCTCATCCGTCTGCTCCCTTTGGCAAACCCGGCTGGGCCCCACTGCTGGGGGTCGCTGCTATCATTCCCTGGTGGGCAATATCCCCAAAGGCCTTTGGAGGCATGCTCAGCCCCGTCCTGGTATCCCTGCGTCCCATGTGCCCCCGCCGCAGTGGCCCAGCCAACTTCTTGGGTGTGCGTCTCACCAACTTGTGGTACATTCATCCATCTGCCCCTCCCAGGCCAGCTTGGCCCCCCGCTTGCAGTTTGGAGACTGTGTCCTACTGTGTCCTGGTCTCTTCAGCCTTGGCTCATGTGAGTCACAGCCGCAGACAGAGCTGGAGTGGCTCACTGCTGCGGGCAGCCCCACCCGGGGGGTCCCAAAGGTCTCTGCTGTTCTGCACTCCTCGGTCTGGGCGGCAGGGACTGCTGGGCACTTGATGGCAAGTGTGGGAGCCTCCCAGCAGGACAGCTTCTAGGGTTCCCGCAGGCTGCCTCCTGTCCGCCCTCCTCAGTAGAGGATACCCCTCTTAATGGATCACCCAGCATCTTCCTCCTGTCCTAAGAAAAACAAGAAGGGGAACTGCCAGAACTTCTCAAGAAATTAATTGAAACAGCATTAAGCATCTCATGAATGCATAATAAAGCAATAATTTGCTCCTTTCTCAGAAGCAGACTTGGAGCCTGGGTACTTTCCCTCAGGGGCCTTCTCCCACAGGGCCCCCAGCTTTGGGAAGGAGGCGAATAGCGGCTGTTCCCTCTCTAACAAAACTATGAAACACCACATCCCCATCAGCCTCCAGTGAGGATCCTGGGCCAGAGACCTCATGTGCATCGTAGGTGGCTCTTCCAAGAAAAACAAGAAGAAAATGTCTCTCTGTTTCACAGGCACCCAAATACATCTTTCACATATTCTTTATATATTTCGTTGGCATATTTGCATCAGTTTCTTGGGTGGATGACGGACCAAACTAGAATCCAAGCGTCTCAGAGCTGAGAGGGAAAGCCAGAGAGGAGACGGCATCCCCAGTGCCCAGCTCAATGCCCAGCCCTTCATGCAGTCATCTGGTGGGTGAGAACAGCCAGGCCCCAGGGAAATCACAGAGTGGTCACGGTCACAGACACAATGAAAACACAGATCTGCGGCTTCCAACTCATTCTACCATTGCTTTCTTCAGTTCTGCTCAATAAACCAGAGCAAAGTGAGGAGGCAACAGTAAGACAGAGCCCCTGCCCTCAAGGGACTGGCGGCCCAGACAAGTATATAAAGGACTGTGATGTTAAAAAAATAATAAAACCTATAAATAAGGCCACAAAAGGACACTCTGCCCTCTAAACATCATTTGGTCATTTTTACACAAGCCAACCAAGGATTAGTTAATTACCAAGGGGATGGATTTCTGCTGGACTTGGCTATTTGCCATTAAGGGCTCAGACTCTGCCAAGTTACATATTAACTTGTAGGTCATGTCCAGCAAAGATGTAAATACTTTTAGGGCGCCTGGCTGGTTGAGTCAGGAGAGCATGCAGTGCGTGATCTTGGGGTCGTAAGTTCAAGCCCCACGTTGGATGTAGAAAGTACTAAAAAAAAAAAAAAAAAAAAACCTTAAATAAATAAATAAATAAATAAATAAATAAATAAATAAATAGGGGCACCTCGGTAGCTCAGTTGGTTAAGTGTCTGCCTTCGGCTCAGGTCATGATCCTGGAGACCCGGGATCGAGTCCCACATCAGGCTCCCTGCTCGGCAGGAAGCCTGCTTCTCCCTTTCTCAGTCCCTCTGCTTGTGTTTCCTCTCTAGCTCTGTTTCTCTCTGTCAAATAAATAAATAAAACCTTTAAAAAAATAAAAATAAACTTGAAAATACATAAATAATTTCTATTAAATGGAAAATTTAATTTTCTCTTTCAAAAATTGATTTTATAATCGGCCTTTAGAACATCAACTAGTTTTGCTTTATTTTTTAATTGTGGTAAAATACGCCTAACATAATCTGTTACCATCTTAAGCACACCGAAGTGAACAGTTCTATGGCATGAAGTATGCTCATGTTGTAATACAACTTTCACCCCCTTCTGTCTCCAGAACTTTTCATCCTGCACAAGTCAGTGCCCATTAAAAGACACCTCCCCATTCCTTCATCCCCCCAGTACCTGGCAACCACATTCCACTTTCTGTCTCCATGAATCTGACTACTCTAGCCCTTCCTGTAAGTGGAATCACATGGATTTGTCTTCAAGGTTCATCCATGTTGTAGCTCTGCTGGAATTTCTTTCTTTCTTTCTTTTAAGATTTTATTTATTTATTTGACAGAGAGAAACACAGCCAGAGAGGGAACACAAGCAGGGGGAGTAAGAGAGGGAGAAGCAGGCTTCCTGCCAAGCAGGAAGCCCGATGCAGGGCTCAATCCTGGGAGTCTAGGATCACGACCTGAGCCAAAGGCAGATGCTTAACAACTGAGCCACCCAGGCACCCATGTCTTTCTTTTTTTAAAGCTAAATAACAGTCCACCGTATGTACAACCCACAATTTGCTTGTCCATCCACCTGTCCACAGACACTCAAAATGCTTCCACATTTTGCTTCTCCAATGCTATGAATATGGGTGCACAAATATCTCTTCAAGATCCTGCTCTCTGTGCTTTTGAATATATACCCAGAAGTAGAATTTCCGGATCATGTAATATTTCTATGTTTAATCTTTGAGGAGCCACCATACTGTTTTCCACAAAGGCTGTACCATTTTATAGTCCCTGCAATAGTGCACAAGGGATCCAAGTTCTCTAGATCCTTGTCCATACTTGTTATTTCTTGGTTTTTGTTTTGGGGTTTTTTTGGTCCTAATGGGTGTGAAGTAGTATCTCACTCTGGTTTTAATGTGCATTTCGCTAATGATTAGTGATGTTGAGCATTTTTTCATGTGTTTGTTGGCCATCAGTACATCCTCTTTAGAAAAATGTCTATTCAAGTTCTTCACCCATTTTTAAAATCAGGTTATTTGGTTTGTTGTTTTGACTTGTAGGAGTTCTTTATATATTCTGGATATTAACCCTTCACCGGATATGATTTGCAAATATTTTCTCCCATCCCATGGGCTGTCTTTCACTTGGTTGATAGTGTCCTTTAATGCATAAAAGTGGTTTTTTTTTTTTTCTTAGATTGATTGATTTTAGACACACAGAGTACAAGCTGGGAGAGGAGCAGAAAGAGAAAGAGAGAGAATCCTCAAGGAGACTCTCCGCTGATTGTGGGGCCCAACATGGGGCTCAATCCCAGGACCCTGAGATCAAGACCTGAGCCAAAGCCAAGGGTTGGACACCCAACCTACTGAGCCACCCAGGTGTTCCACAATAGTTTTCAATTTTTATATAATGCATTCTATTTTTTCTTTTGTTTCCTGTGCTTTTGGTGTCATATCCAAGATATCATTGTCAAATGAAATGTCATGAAGCCTTTCTCTTGTGTTTTCTTCTAAGAGTCCTTAGTTTAACTTTTACATTCATGTTTATGACCCATGTGAGTTCTTTTTTGTATACTGTGTCAGGTGAAAATCCAACTTCATTCTTTTGCATGTGGATATTCAGTTTTCTCAATTCAATTTGTTGAAAAGACCATGGAATGGTTTTCTCCCTCTCGTCAAAAATCATTTGGGAAAGAGAAATATATATATTTCTATCATTTGGCTACATACATAACTTTTGTTTTTAACCTAGGAATTTTGCTCAAACATTTCCTTTTAAGTGCTTATAAATACCCAGCTCCTCAAAATGCTCTCCAAACCAGCTTTGCCACCTTATGGGTTCCCTCATTCACGAGTTCCTACTGTTGACACATGCCCGTTCCACGTTTTATGAGAGCCGTGTTTTTAAATGTTTGAACATGAGGCTTTGACAGGAACATACAAAGTGCTACGCGTGTCGGGGTGAAGATCGTATCTGGTTGAGGATTCAAAAACCTTTTCACTTCTGAGATCAGCCTTCTGATTAATGGGTGGACTTTTGGCAGATAGAAATGGAGATCTGTGGAGAACATCAAAGACCCCAGGACCAGCAGGAAGGGTGCCTTCCTTCCTGTTGGTTTCCTTTCTTGTGCGTCTTGGCCAGCAAAATCTAACGGCCAATACAGATGTGATACTTTTGCACAAGCAAGCCTATGAAAAAAGCCCCTGGCCTTTCTCCTATGTTGTTCCTCCTCACAGTCCTTCCCAGGGGGAGGGGTCCCTGTTCCAGCTCTGGGATTGTGCAGCCCTTCCCAAGCCCCCGCTTCCACCTCTCTCCACATTCCCCTACCCCACAAGAGGTTAGACAGGTCCTGGGCCTTTCTATCAACACTTCAGATTCATCTTCGAAACTGCCTTACCTGGGGAATCACATCTCCTGGCTGTCTCTATCCCCTCACATGATGCATCCGTGAAATATCTCCCTGACAGACTCTAAATGTTACCAGCATCAATCACGGAAATAAAGAGCAAACAAGCCCCAGACAGAGCAGCCATCTCTGTCGGACCCAAAATGGTATTAACTAGACAACTTCCTTCTGGCCACAGAACACGAGCCCTGCAGCCCTTTGATGACCCTTGCTTTGGCAGCAAGTGTCTCGAGGGAAGGCTGCTGGCTAGCCCCTCTCAGGCTCTTCACCCTGGAAGGCGCTTCTGTCCCTGGTTCAAGTGAAAGGTCCGAATTTAACGCTTAGCTTGTTTTCTGATGTCAGGTATGCATGCTTTTTCTTGGGTTTCTGAGATCACATGGCTGTGGTCCCCAACCTTCCTAATGCAAACTTCCTAATCTCTGGTCATGGTGTTTTCCTGGGCTCTCGGTGGTCACCGCAGCCTGCACTGGCTGGACATTCTGAATGTCTCAGCTTCTGACAAGCCAGGAGACTGTCATTGACCTCACCTCTCCTCTCCTCCATGGAAATTCATGCACGGCACCAACCACGAGGAGCCTTAGCAGAGCCTGAGCACCCATGCGTGCTGAGCCCCTCAGCTCTGGCTTGCTCACTCCTCCACCTACCCCTGAGCCCCAGCTACCCAGATGCCCTGACTGAGGTCTCTGGATGGTTCAGCCCCTCTGCCTTGGCTCGGCCACTACAACTAGCAAAGGCTATCTCCCCTAGGGTCACAGGGCTACCTAAGGGGATGACTGAGGAAAGAATGGGCGGAGTGGACAGAAGCACAGCAGTCTGGAAGCTGTCTAGGGTTGTCTAGACTCCTTTCGGGCTCAGTAACCTGTACACACTGAGTGGGGTTTGAGGGCAGGCTCGGGGGCAGCCAGGCTGCATCTGATTCCCCTTCACTAGCTAAGTAACTTTGGGTGAGTCACTCCACCTGTCTAAGCCTCAGTTTCCAAATCTGTAACATGGTGCTGAGGATAACATCTCATAAAGCTGCTGGAGAGTGAAAATAAAACTCTTAGTACAGCACCCGGCAATAATCAGTCCCCAGCAAATGTCAACTATTTCTTGAGGGTCAAGGATGGATTTTGTCCTGTTTGTGTGGTTGTGCAGATATAAGAAAGAGAAAGTCTTAGGGAAAGGACAAGGAAAAAGGCCGGAGAACTTCCTGCTCATTTCCCTAGACAGTCTCCTTGCTGATTGATGTTTCCACCAACTTGTAAGGGAGGTTAGTCCTAATTTCATATTCGCTTGTCCAGAGAGTGATAAACTGTTATCCCCTTAAAGTAATCCACACTGCTTTCAGATCAGCCCTTCTTGGCCTTGACAGATGAGATTACATTCATCTGGCTTCCCCTTTAGCAATTGAAAAGATCAATGAGACATTAGTCTCCTTGCTTCTGACTTTCTCCGGGGGGAAAATGCTGATGGTCCAGAATTAATGTGGCAATTGATTTACTGTGTGGTGTCTAAAGGCAGGCGGACAAGCTCTCCCATCAGCAGGAGAGGAGGTGGGGGAAGGCAGCCATCGGCCACTTTATGGAACTGGCTCAGAGATCTGTGTTGTCTAAACTGGGGGAGAAAATAGTTTGCAGAACGACTGATGATCTGGGACCCACATGCTGGTGACTGGCTGGCCCTAGCCTCAGAGTCCCCAAAGCCATGGACACTTTCAAGTTATTGACCTCTCCTGTCCTTCATCCACAGAGTGGGGATGCATATCCCCCATCACAGGGTAACTGTGGGATCAACATTCTGTAACGTGTGTGAACAGATGTGCTTTGTAGATTTCAGCTTTTCATCCTCAGGTGCAAGAGTAAAGACGATGTCCTTGGATGAGAAACTGACCAAGTTTGCAGAGGTTAAAACCGAGGCCCAGAAAGAAGAAATCTGTAATAGCCAGTAAGTTAGGAAGACCATCCGCCATCTTCACTGCTATCAATACCTGAGATCGCCACCGTTTCTACTGGTTCCTTAGGAGCTGGAATAATGCACAGACAAAGGGGGGAGAGGGTCAGTTTGCTGGGATGTCCAGAGGGGATTCCGTCTCTAATAGAACACGCATTCACTGAACACCTGCTGTGGGGTCAGATGCTTTTCTAGGGACCATGGAGAGTGAGGATCGCACACTCAAGTTCTGAAAAGTCATCAGCTATGAGAGTTCCATGTTCCTCTCTTGGTCCTCCTGCCACCTTCTGTCGTCTTCTCCTTCCCAGAAGCGGCTGTCTGTCCCTGATGGGCCTGGGAGGGACAAATCATCACCCCACCCCCACGACCAAGTCCTCCCCTGAGAACCTGGTGCCCGGAAATGGCAGTGGTGGCCCCAGGCTCCAGGCGGGACCAGACATGCAGATTGTCACCAGGGATGATCATCAGTCTGAAAAGTTTCTCTTACTCGAAATAAAACATATGGGGCTTTTTTTCACCATCTACCTTATTTGCTGCATAGAATACAAGCTCCTTTCCTAGGGAAGCCTGCGTGATTTGCTAGTGCTCCCCACACAGAATTCAGTGAACCAGGACCATGGAATCCATAAGGAAATGAAACTGTAGACTGAAAGTGAGGCCACAGCGAGAACCTGGTGGTCACGCAGCCTGAGATGGCTCAGGCAGCCCTTATTTCTGGGAACACAAAGCAAAATGACCAATGCTCTTGAATTCTGTATAGACAGGGCTCATGCCAAAGAAAGAGTAGAGAGTGCTCCCTTCCCCAGGGAGCGGAAGGTTGCCCATCTGCAGAAGGGGTGGGCCAGGGGTGCTCCTCCTTTGAGTTCCTCCTCCTGCAAAGCAAGAAGCCCCCTGTAGGAGACATATGAAACTCTGTCTTGCTGCCCAGCCCCCTATGGGTCCCGTTAATATGTTCAGGGCACTTTCATATCAGATCCAGAAAGCCGAACATTTCCTCCTCAGCCTCCTTTGCTCTAAGCCAGGCAGGTGATCCACGCCTCATTGCTTACGCTCACCTACCTGACACCTCAGAGGCTCCAGGAAAACTGCACTCTGCTGGCAAGGGCGGCCGCAGACAGGTGGCTGGGGGCTGGTGGTTGTGCATGTAGGGTTAATTTCCTGACAGCTGGGACATGGGACACAGGTGCTGCGACAGGCCAGGGGGAGGGCTGCGGAGGGGAATGTTTTCCTCCCGTGGGGTTCAGAGCTTTGTCTCTGGATGCTGAGACTGACCTTTCCAGCCCTCCCAGTCCCACCAGTTTGCCAAAGTCATTTTAAAACTACCTTTCCTGGGCGCCTGGGTGGCTCAGTGGGTTAATGCCTCTGCCTTCAGCTCAGGTCATGATCTCAGGGCCCTGGGATCTAGGCCCACATCGGGCTCTCTGCTCAGCAGGGAGCCTGCTTCCTCCTCTCTCTCTCTGCCTGCCTCTCTGCCTACTTGTGATCTCTCTCTGTGTCAAATAAATAAGTAAGTAAGTAAGTAAGTAAATAAATAAATAAATAAATAAATATTTTAGTGAATGAATAAATAAATAAATAATAAAACTACCTTTCCTGGGGTGCCTGCGTGCCTCAGTCAGTTTAGCCGCCAACTCTGGGTTTTGCCTCAGGTCATGTTTGTCCTGAGATCGAGCCCCACATTGGGTTCCGAGCTCAGTGCAGTCTGCTCATGATTCTTTCCCTTGGGGCGCCTGGGTGGCTCAGTCAGTTAAGTGTCTGCCTTCGGCTCAGGTCACGATCCCCGGGTCCTCGGATCCAGCCTCACATCAGCCTCCCTGCTCACTGGGGAGCCTGCTTTTCCCTCTCGCTCTGCCTCCTCTGCCCTGCTCATGCTCTCTCTCCCCAATAAATAAGATCTTAAAAAAAAAAAAAAAGCTAAAAAAACAAAAAGATTCTTTCCCTCTCCCTCTCCACCTGCCCTTCCCTCCAGCCCCCATGTGTGGTCTCTCTCTCTCTCTCTCAAATAAATAAATAAATCTTAAAAAAAAAATAAATAGGGGCATGCCTGGGTGACTCAGAGGGTTAAGCCTCTGCCTTCAGCTCAGGTCATGATCTCAGGGTCCTGGGATCAGCAGGGAGCCTGCTTCCCTCTCTCTTTCTCTGCCTGCCTCTCTGCCTATTTGTGATCTCTCTCTCTGTGTCAAATTGATAAATAAAATCTTTTTAAAAATTAAATAAATACATAAATAAATATAAAACTTCTTTTCCTACTCCATAAGTCAGCTCCTACTGCTGGTAACTATGAACCCTGAGTGACAGTTGAGTTCCAATGGACCCCAGCTCTCATTCTTGAGGTCCCAGCAATGACAACGGCTTCCCTTTGTTCAGTGCTCATGCTGGTGCCAGGGACTGTGCTCCCGGATCCATGTTCCTCGTCTGCCAGAATCCTCACACCGCCACCATGCCGAGGCGGGTGCTCTTCTTACCTTCATGGATTGTGGGGAAGAGTGGGGACATGAAGGCATGAGAAGACTTGTCCAAGGTCTTCCAAGAGGGTAATTAAATGCTGTGGCAGAAGCTAAGCGCTGGAAGCCACGTGTGGATGCCACAGCCCATGGCGGCGGTCCACGAGAAAGCTTCTCCCTCTGCTCTCCTGGGCAAGACAGGCTGGACTAGGTGGGTCGTCTCCTCTCTGCAGTAAGGACCAGCACCACCTCACCAGGTTTGCAGATGGCAAAGTAAAGACATGAAGACACTGTCCAAGAAGGGATTTTTCCACAATGGTGTTTTTTTGTTTTTTGGTTTTTTTTAGTTTGTGTTTTTTGTTTTTTTTTTTCACAAAATTGCTGACCATGGGACATCCTGTTCACCCACAAGCAAGTTCCCTGAAACCCACCTGGAGTGAAGGGGATACACGTCTGGCAGACTGTGATATGCAGCAAAAGAAGCTAGAAACCAGCGTCATACTTAAACCCTCAGGGTACAGGCCTGCGCTGCAAATATTTTTTAACCCAGGTAATTTCTTTTCCATTCATTTTCAAGTTCTTATTTCATTTACACAATTTCAAGGCCAATTAATCTTGACACTAAGGCTGATTTGATGTGTGGTACAGATGGTTGAATTAAGGATAAGATATTTTATCAGTTCCTCTAAATTTTCTTTTCTCTGGTTGACGATTTTTTATACTGCATTGATCTTTTTTTTTAATTCACAAGGGCTTCATTTCCATTTGTCATGGCTGCATTAACTGGGCATCTAATGAAGGCTTGGTTATGGAAGTCTGCATCTCATTTATCCTCAACAGCAAAATTAATAAAGCATCAGGAAGATAGCAGCCTAAGCCGGAACTTCTCTAGCCCACACCGAGTCATCTAAAATATATTTTGCTTGGAAAAACAAAAAACAAAAAACAAAAAACGGGGCGCCTGGGTGGCTCAGTTGGTTAATCCACTGCTTTCAGCTCAGGTCATAATCCTGGAGTCCCGGGATCAAGTCCTGCATCAGACTCCCAGCTCTGCAGGGAGTCTGCTTTTCCCTCTGACCTCTCATGCTCTCTCTTGCTCTCTCTCTCTCAGATAAATAAATAAGTATTTTTTTAAAAATGAAAAATAAAGTATATTTTGCTTGGGGCACCTGGGTGGCTCAGTTGTTAAGCATCTGCCTTTGGCTCAGGTCATGGTCCCGGAGTCCCAGGATCAAGCCCAGCATTGGGCTCCCTGCTCAGCAGGAAGCCTGCTTCTCCCTCTCTGACTCCCCCAACTTGTGTTCCCTCTCTAGCTATATTTCTCTCTGTCAAATACATAAATAAAATTTTTAATACATATATATATATATATATATATATATATATACATATATATACATATTGCTTGTATCTTGTATCTTCCAGGATCAGGACTAGGCTGGACACTTTGGGAGACAGTGCCGGATTTCCATTTCTGTCCACTGACAGTTCATACCCTCCCCTCCCCAAACCCGTTGTTTGGAGAGGCTTGGGTTGGAATGGCCAGGAGCCTGTTCTCATGCTCATTCCCTCTACATACACTTCTTGAGGTCTTCTACGGGCCAAGCTCAGGGATATAAAACAGACTCAAGAAGGTTACAGACCATGAGTGATGCCACCACTATTGGCCAGTGTTCAATATAAGGAAAATAGTCAAGTATCAAGGTTGAGAGCAAGCTGGAAAGATTATCTGCTCTATCCTTTTGCCTCTGGTAAGGCGATCTTCTCAACTAGTTTTTCTACTAAGGGCTGCCAAATATCTGATATCACAGACATTGACTTTGACTTCTAGATGAGGATAGTGGTTTCCCAGGGCTGTCATAACAAAGTACCACAAACTGACTGGCTTAAACAGAAACTTATTGTCTCAGTTCTGGTGGCCAGTTGTCCAAAGTCAAAGCATTGGTGAAGTTGGCTCATTTTGATGGCTGTGAGGAAGGGATCTGTTCCAGGCCCTTCTCTTTGGCTTGCAGATGGCGGTCTTCTCCCTGTATCACTGTCCCCTCTGGGAATGTCTCTGTGTCCAAATCCCTTCTTTTTAATGGCACCTGTCATATGGGATTAGGGCCCACTGTGATGACCTGATTTGAAGGATTATCACTGAAAAGGTCCTATTTCCAATAAGGCCACATTCAGAAGTAGTGGGAGCTAGGACTTTAACACATGAATTTTAGGGAGACACAATTCAACCTGTAACAATGAATCCCTCTGAAGTTGGTTTAACAAAAGGTCTAAAACAGCCTCCAGCAGCACAACATAGTTAGAGCCCTGAGTGGAAGGTGAAGAGGCTGAAGTTCAAGTTCTAGATTAGCCACTTCCCCTTCTCTGAGTCTCAGATTTCGTCTCCAGAGAGCAGAAGATCTGGATGGGGCCCTCTCACTTTTCCAGGATTGTGCTGCTGATGAAATGAGAGAAGTTGAAGTCACATAGTAGGGAAGTCCATGGTGAGGTTCTACTGCTAGGTGGATCACTAGGGTGATCCTGACCAAGCATTGACCTTCTGAGCCTCATTGGGCTTCTAACTGTAAAATGGAGAGAGTGATGGAAGCTACTTCATGGACTATACAATGGATGATCACTCAGCCAAAAAGAGAAGGAAATCTTGCCATTAGACAGGATGTGGATGGACGCAGAAAGCATTATGCTAAACAAGATAAGTCAGAGAAAGACAAGTACCATACGATTTCATTCATATGTGGAATTGAAGAAACATAACAAGCAAAAGGGAAAAAATAAGAAAGAGAGAGGGAGAGAAACCAAGAAACAGACTTAACTATGGAGAATAAACTGAAGGTTCCCAGAGGAGAGGTGGGTGGGTGATGGGTGAGACAGGTGATGGGGATGGAGGAGTGCACCTGTGACAAGCACCAGCTGTTGTTGAATGGTCTTACTGCCGTTCATAGTGGCGGTCAGTCAGGCTTTGGATCTGGGACTCTGCTCTCCGGTGGCGTCCCCTGTTGGAAGGCAGAGACCCAGTGTCCTCTCCAGTGGCCCCCATGGAGTGAGACGCTTTAGCAGCAACACTCTGGCGACACTTGGGACATGCCCCTCCCCGGCTCCACCTTACCCAAATCTTGTCCTCTTTAGCTCATCCACACTCGTGTCATTAGGGTTAGGTGTAGGATTTCAGGTGAGTCTTCCTCTCATTGTATTTTAAAATTTCTATACCATACAAAAGTGTGATAAACCATATTCAGTTAGGGCATTTAACACAGCTCTGTAGAGCAGCGGTGGAAATCCAGCCCTGTGACCTCCCTCCCCGGGGAACGAGACTGCTGGAGGTATGCCTCAGCATTTGGCTCTGACCCTCACTGAACTACTCCTGACTTTCTCACGGGTTTTCCTCCCCTAGACTGTAAATAGTGTGAGGAAACAAACAGGGCTTCTTCCTCAAATCTAGCAGAGCTTGTTTACTGACTCCCACAATGCACCAGCCCCGCTGATGTAAAGCATCTCATAGAATGGTCCCCATAACCTTATGGGGCAGGTAAAGGGACCGTCAAATTAGAGTGGCCCCTGAAGCTCAGAGGTCACGCAGGTAAGTGGTGGTCAAGTCAGGATTCAATTCTACCTCTGTGTGACTCCGAAGCCTAATGCCATTCTCACAGAGCAGCACCAGCTCAGCAGATCTGTGGATCCCTTTCTTTCACCTGGGATCGTCCAGCCCAAGCAGGGTTTTCCGTGGTCGTGGTGCCCCCTAGTGGCAGGAGAGGGCCCATTCCCCAGCCCCGTTTCAGGCTCATTCCACTGCAGGCCTCGGACATTGAGCACTGGACAGAGTGACCAAAGGAGAACTAGACTGTCTCCCCAAGCTGTGCTTCTTCAGTGGATCCCCCCGCCCTCCCAAGAGGACTGTGCTTCTGATCGGTCAAGGAAGAGGAGCTAGGGTCTTTGGGGCCAATGCAGCAAGAGGACTTAGAAGAAGGTCTTGTTCCCTTAACTGTGCTTCTCACCTCCACTTTCCCAGTCAAGACGTGGGCGTGGCCATTCTCTGCCTGACCCTCTTGGGACTTCCATTTTCCAAGAGCTTGTTTATGGAGGAAAGGAGAAGAGGAGGATAAATATGGCAAAAGTTCAGGACTTAAAGGTTTTCTTTTCTTTTTAGTAATTTCTATACCTAACGAGGGGCTCAAACTCACACCCCAAGATCAAGAGTCACACACTCCTCCAACTGAGTCAGCCAGGTGCCCCACGACTTAAAGGTTCTTAACACCACACAGAATTCCTTTCCCAAAAGACCCATCAAGATTCTTCGATAAATATTGACTCCTTATTGTGCTTCACAATGCACAGGGTGCAGAAATGGAAGAGATACTTTTCCTGTCCTTGAAAAGCAAACATATAAAGAGTTACAATGCAATGAGGCAAGTATTTGAATATGGGACTTTTCTTGTCACCCCTGAAATGGACATCAGCACTCAAAACTGAGAAAAAGAATCATCATATATCCCCACCAACTAATGAGAGTAGAAAAGTGTGGGGTCAGGCACACCTCCACCCTCTGCACCTCTCCAGCCTGTACAAGCTCCCTGGTCCTCTGCCCTCCTTGCAGGGGCAAATAGCAACAGGGCAGACGAGGGGTAGTGGGGAACAGTCTGCCCTCCCACCTCTGGTGTGGCAAGGACGCGTGGGCTAGTGGTCATCTTCTTCCTACCTGCTCATTTTCCCTTGAGAGGCCTTTCCTATAGCCTGAAAAGCAACCACCAGCTTCTCTGATAACGCTTTAATCATCAGTCTGTCTGAGATAATCAGAGAGACCCAGGAGTTGCATTAGCAATACAGTAGCCCATAGCCACACGTGACTATTGAACAGTTGAAATATGGCCAATCTGAATTGAAATGTCCTGTGAAAAATATATTGGATTTTGAAGACTTAGTACAGGGGCAGAAAATGTAAAGTATCTCAGTATTTTTAACTTGATCACATGTTGAAATGACAGTATTTGGGGCATATTATTTGGATAAATGAAATATACTGTTAAAATTAATTTCACCTGTTTTACTTTTTTAGTGTGTCTAGACTGCTGACAATTACAAAGGGCTCAAGTTACAGCTCTGCAGGATGGCGCTGCCTGGGAGGCTACAAACGAATGGGACCCTAGGGGGCGCTCGTGCAGAGCCAAGCCTCCGCCCGCAGAACTGCGGAGGGAAGCCAAGTGGCTTCTTAACATTTTTTAATGCTATCTTTTACAGGTAGTTTTAAGGGGCGCCTGGGTGGCTCAGTTGGTTAAGCGACTGCCTTCGGCTCAGGTCATGATCCCGGAGGCCCCACATCGAGCCCCACATCGAGCCCCACATCGAGCCCCACATCGAGCCCCACATCGAGCCCCCTGCTGGGTGGGAAGCCTGCTTCTCCCTTTCTCACTCCCCTTGCTTGTGTTCCCTCTCTAGCTGTGTTTCTCGCTGTCAAATAAATATTTTCTTAAAAAAAAAAAAACAACTATTGTTTTAAAAATAAATAAATAAATAAAGGTAGTTTTAAGCTGCTTTTTCTAAAATTTAAATGGCCCATACTATGTCGACATGAATAGTTTTTCTAGGCAGAAGTCCGAAACTCCTGAGTTACGATATTCAAACTGAAATTTTAAGGAAGCTGCAAGTTTCACTATCACAGTCAGGGACATAACTTTGGACCCCGTGATTCCATTCTGATAATTTATCATAAAGAAAAATTTAACATGCACAAATATTTAGCTACAAAGATATTCACCCAGCATTTGTAATACCCGCCCCCTCTCCCAACAACCAACTAACTGGATATTAATAAGGGATTAGTTAAATCATTTACAGTATAACTATATTATGGAGTATTTTGTAACTACCACAATAGATGCGAATGAATACTTATTGACATGGAAAGACATTTATGCTCAATTCTGCAGGAAAGGCCAGCTTACAGAACTGCATGTCCATTATGTGTCAATTTTGCCTAGAAAAGAAAAAAAAATGAATAAAAGCACTGAAAGGATATTCTCCAAGGGATTTTTAAAAAGATTTTATTAATTTATTTGAGAGACAGAGAAAGCGGGACAGAGACCGAGACAAGCCGACTCCCCAGTGAGCGAGGAGTCCAAAGCAAAGCTAGATCCCAGGACCCCAAGATCATGTCCCAAACGGAAGTCTGACACTCAACGGACTGAGCCACCCAGACGTCCCTCTCCAAGGGGTTTTAAATCCTCTCTGTACAGACTATGGGTGCTTTTCTCTCCTTATTTCACAACTGCTCTTTTAGAGTTATTTTTTAATAACTTTTTTATTTTAAGTTTTAAGACTAAAACCCAGTCTTCTTTACAGGTGACACCTTCCTTCCCAAAGTTTTCCTGCGCCCTCGCCAAAGGAAGAACCAGTGCCTTCGTTAAAAGCCCTACACTTCTCAATACCTAGCTTGGGTTTCCACCGTGTTCCCAGGGTTCTCTCGCCCCTGCGAGAACGTCACCTCCCCTACAGGCCGGGACAGCCCTGCACCAGCGTCCTGCGTCTGTCTCGGTCCTGCGGCACCGCCTGGAACTCACCCAGCCTGACCCGCCCGGTTAGTCAAAACGCAAACAAGATCTGGCCTGAAGGTTTCGGAGTCGGCTGAATGGGAATCCAAAGGTTGACAACGCTGAGACACAGTGCCAGGCCGGACCCGAGGCCCTGCAGCCGGGCCGCACACCTCTCCCGCGGCGGGAATCACTCGCGCCACGCGGTTGCGGCTCGGGGAGGCGAGGGCGGAACGAACTCCTGCAAACAGCGCAGAGGTCGCCCGGCGAAGTTTGTCCCTTTGGAGGCGCCGTCCCCCGCTGCGCCCGGCTCGGGTCATGTGAGCGAGACGCGCTCCCGGCCTGGGGGCGGAGAAGGAGGCGGTAGGCTGCGGGATCCCGGCCGGGGCGGACGGCTGGCGGGATGGAGGCCACCTTGGAGCAGCACTTGGAGGATACGTAAGTGGCGCGGCGGGGGGACTGGAGCAGGACACGGGGCGCGCGCAGCGAGTGCCGGCCGGGCGCGTTGGGGGCGCCGTGAGACCCTCGGGCCCGGGGCGGGGGGGGGGCGGTTTGAGGGTGACGCGGCGAGCCCTGTCCCGAGGCCGCGGGGTAAAGGGGGGGTGACCCGGAATTAAAATCCCGCAATCCCGCCGGGGCTCCGCACCCTCCCTCCGGGAGCTTGTCTCCGCAGGCCAAGGCCAAGGCCAAGGCCAGAACGGCCCGGCGTGTTGCAGTTGTCTGTATGGCAGGGTCATTCCTCAATAGTTTTCCGAAATGGGTTAATTTGGGTCAAGGTTGTACCAAGTGTGCAAAGCGAACCTTGCAGTGTAAACATAAACACAAGTCTCTCCTTGCGTGTGTAACCAGTTATGTGGTGCTTAAGGAAATGAAAGACATCGCTTAAATTTTCAAACAAGTAGTATCCACGTAAAGTGTAAAATTGAAAGTTTAAGAAGGCGCACAGGGAAACACCTCCCTCCCACCAGTGCCTCTGTTTCTCCCACGGTGTTAGTTTTCCTCATCTTTAACGATGGCGACAAAATACTGATATTGCCGTATTTGCGGCCCTCCAGAGTTCAGCAGTACCCGACACAGTCTTTTCTCCCATCAGACATAAATTGGTTTAACTGTTAAATTTAATTAGGTTCATTGTAATTTAATTTTTCTCAGAGGGGATGATAATGAAAAAAGACTGAGAAACCCTGGTTTCAAGCACAGTAGTGCTTAGTACATAGAACTTATATGTATAATTATTTAAATTCATTTTCTGACATCATCTGCTTCCTTCCTCTGGTGCTCCTGGAATTAGAATGAAGAATCCATCCATTGTTGGAGTCCTGTGCACAGATTCCCAAGGACTTAATCTGGGCTGTAAGTATCTCACCATCAGCTCTGGTGGATTGCATAGCATCTGATACTGACTGGGAGCCTAGCCCGCTGTTCTCTAGTTTGTAGTTCCTGTTATCCTGCCGCTTTCTGGGTTCTTTTATGAGAGTAGAGTTTATCTCCAAACAGGATTAGAAAATTGAAACTTTTCAGTTGGTATTAGTATTTATGATGATAGAAGTGGTCCTTGCAGTTCTAGCACTGTAAATTGTTTCTACTAAAATAGTATTTGAATAATTTTAAATTGGGTCTAGCGAGGACCTCAGATAATGACATCAGGTACCATTTGTGGAGAATGGGTGCAGACTGCTAGGTTTGTGTACTTTTATCTCTGATTTTCACAATAACCCAGGAAGACGGACAGTGATATTTTGTAGTCCGAGTACACCTAACAATAAGAGAGTAGGCAGTAGAAAGGGAACTTCAGAGTTGAACGCATGGTTCAGCCCCCTGCTCTTCTGTGGCTAATAGTGTGACTCTGGGCCAAAAATAGCCTTTCTGAGCCTCAGTTTCTCTACTGGGTTGTTTTTGTTGGTTGATTATTTGGTTGGTTGGTATAGATTTCTTTTCAAAGGGCAAAAACTCCTAGACAGTTTAAATACAAGTCTAAACAGAATTACTCTGAGTCAGTGATAATGACAGAACATGTTGTCACTTCCACTCACCAGTATCTTGTCTTCTCTAAGTAGAGAAAGGGAGTGTGATATTTTATTCATATCCATCCTTCTTATCTGCAATGTAATGTACAGTTTCTTGTGGACACATTAACTTCTCCACACCTGTATCGGAATGTCAAACCCAAAGTCGTCCTCCATGGCCAAGATAATCTCACTTGGGGCAAACAGTCTAAGCCATTTGGTCTTTCATCAAATGGGAATTTACCTAGAGCTTTTCTGGGTCAATTTTGTCATGGAGTTTTTAAGACTTTTGTTTGTTTTTGTAAAGAACATGGTCCTTGATTCCCTGTCACATCAGCTGAGGTGCATTACGATACAGGCAGCCCGATCGTGGAACTGCCCAGAACCTGCGCAAGCACCGAGGCCACCTGCGCAGGCGCAGCCCTCATCCGAGCCCCCAGGGGGCACAGGGTGGTGCTGAGCAGTCGGGCCTTGGCCATTGAGGGGGCATTGGGCAGCAAAGGTCTAGGGCAGTTGGCTGACATGGGTGGAAAGGACACAAACCGCCAAGGCTATGCCGACCCAGGATCTCTGTACTAGGTTGTTGTTTAATAACAGTAGTAATTACAGAATTGCATTTATTGAGTACTCACTATGTGCCAGCACCATTCTAAGTGCTTTCCCCAAACTAAGTCATTTAAGCCTTGTAACAACCCTGTGAGGCAGATGAAGAAATTGAGGTTGAGTAACTTGTCCCAGGTCGTAGAGCTAGGGTTGAGGTAGGATTTCAGACTGACTCCAAAACCTCTTAGTCACGATGTCGTAAGATTATATAAGGTGTGTGAAACACTCAGCGCAGAACCCAGAGATGATGCTCAATAAATGGTAAGAGTTACAGACGAGGACATAAAGCCTGAAAGGTGAGGAACTAAAGCATTCAGCTAATTCATGTCAGAACTCATAAACCAAGGACTCCTGTCTCCGTGCTCCTCTTTACTGCAGGAATTTTTAAAGCTCTGAGTGTCTGCTGGGAGGGTAACTGAATGAGGTAGTCTGTGTAACTCAAATTTTACACAAATCTAGTTGGGGGAAAAAAGGCAGATTTACTTGAGGTGCTGGTTGATGGAAAGGCTGAAATTCAAATGTGGAAATCTAAAATGACATAAGTTCCTTCAGGAAACCTTCAGGACCCAAAAGACCGCACTGTCTGTCCAGTTGCCGTTTTCTGTAATTCTAGTAAGTCCACCGGTTCTGCCATACTGCTGTGCTGGTTAACCTGGCATAGTTCCAGGCAGGGGGTCTTGTGCTGGCTTTACATGTGGAAGTATAGCATAAACTTAATAATTAACGTTTGTATCGGGCACCCAAGATTTCATTTATTATTCACGGGTGAAAACAGATATTAACAAAAAGCCAGTTACGTTTGTATTTGAAAACAGCCAGCTTATTCAAGTTGAAATAACTGTTCACAGAATATTCACCTATACTGTCAAGGCAATCTTACAGCGGAACTCCCAAGTAAAGACTTGTATCCTTTGAGGTTGAGCTCATTAAATGGAAATCAGATTTCCCATGAGGAATTAATTTGTTTCAACAAGTCTCTTGCCCTTACTGAATGCTTTTTGTCAATTTCACCTCTGAATGTCTTGTTGGTTTCACTAAGATTCCTGTAGAAGGAATTTATGGCATGCAGATGACTTGAATAATAGCTCCCTTTATGTGTACAAGAAGGTGTTCAGAGATGGTGATGAGAGTGATTGAAAATTGAGTGTCTCCTGATGCTTTATTGATTTAAGAACTGTTGTCTGGCTTTCTCATTGATGTAACCAGCTGAGTATCAGGACAGAATCATTTCATGTCAGTACCTAACCTAAAGGACCACGAACTGAGGCTTCTTGTTACGAATAAATCAATGAGAGATACTACTATAGCTCTGTACTCATTTTTGGACGGTTGGATGACATAATTACATCTCTGTCTTCCAGGCCGCGGGACCCTGTCAGATGAACACGCTGGGGTGATATCTGTTCTAGCCCAGCAAGCAGCTAAGCTGACCTCAGACCCCACTGATATCCCTGTGGTGTGTCTAGAATCAGATAATGGGTGAGTAGATGTTGACAGACCCTTTCCTTTTCAATCAGGAAAGGCCCTGGGAAGGTTGAATGGGGCCTGCCCTGTGTTATTAGTGATTTGCATTCAGAGAACTTGGAGGGAGGTTCAGTCTTTGGACCACAAGAGGAAATAGACTGATCTCTGAAGCTTAAGTGCTTTCAGACCACGATGACATTTGAAGAGTAACAACTGTCCTGACTATTTCTGTAGTAATAGAAATACTAAAGGTAGTCCAAGTGAGCACCCTCAGAGAAGTAGTGACGAAAGCAGAATATGGAACTGTGCACAGTATGACCAGTTTTGTAAAAAGAGCAGAAAAATGGGTGCCTGGGTGGCTCAGTGGGTTAAAGCCTCTGCCTTCGCTCAGGTCATGATCTCAGGATCCTGGGATTGAGGCCCGCATCGGGCTCTCTGCTTGGCGGGGAGCCTGCTTCCTCCTCTCTCTCTGTCTGCCTCTCTGCCTATTTGTGATCTCTCTCTGTCAAATAAATAAATAAAATCTTTTAAAAAAAAAAAAAAGAGCAGAAAAATGCAGGTATGGTATACACACAGCTCACAGAACAGTTCACAAAACAAAGGAGTGGCTGTCTCCGAGCAGTAGGATTATAGATTCATTTCATTTGTAAATGTTACACTTTTCTGTATTTTCCCAAATGTTTTCTTGTATTCATATAATGCTTTTGTACATTAAAAAATGATAAATAATAATATTTTTTTAGTTGTATCCTAAGCCAAACAGCATCTTTAATCTTCAGCAGCCTCCCACTTGTAGCATTTTACTGACTATCTTCCGCTTTGCCTTTCAGGAACATTATGATCCAGAAGCATGACGGCATCACCGTGGCGGTGCACAAGATGGCCTCCTGACGCCCGTGGCGGCTCTCCCGCAGCCTGTCATCGGGGCTCAGTCCCACCTGTTGAAATTATCTTGTGCAACTATGACAGTCCTGTAGTTAGGCCTTCTATTTAGTATGCATTGGGCACTTCTCTATTAATTTTAGAGTAAGCTGCTTTGACATTCAATGGACTGATTTATCCAAGTATTAGTAAGAAAGGATCATGTTTTGAAGCAGGAGGTCCAGGGCACTTTGTACATAGAATTTTCTTACGTTCAATAAATCTGGTCAAAGGAAAGCTTGGCTCTTTTCTGGATTCTTTAAATTCCTATCAAATGTTCATTTTTTTTTTTTTTTAAGATTTTATT
>PITA01026205.1:0-23037 GCA_004023965.1 Spilogale gracilis
GAACTATTATTAAGATCATAAGATGCTGGGGCTCTGTGTTGCTTAGTTGTTAAGCATCTGCCTTCAGCTCAGGTCATGATCCCAGGGTCCTGGGATTGAGCCCCACATCAAGCTCCCCTGCTCAGTGGGAAGCCTGCTTCTCCTTCTCTCACTCCTGCTGCTTGTGTTCCCTCTCTAGCTGTGTTTTTCTCTGTCAAATAAATAAATAAAATCTTTAAAAAAAGAATTAAAAAATGCTGTTGAAAAAGAAATCTAATGGGAAATATAATTTATCCTGCAGTTCTACCTTAGGATTATGTCTTATTTGATTAGTCTACCATTACCGATTTAATTGGTAGTCTCCACAAATGACAGATGATCCTGGATATAGTTGAACAGATATATGAGGTTTGCTGAGTTCTTTGGGTGGACAGTGATATTAGGAAGAAGCACTAGGGAGGAAATAAATAAGATTGACAAAAATAATTCTAAAAAGAACTTTAAAAAATATATTAGAGGGATTTGAAGGGATGGCCATAGTCTCTTGGTCAACTAATAGGTTCTTAGTTGCTTGAAAAATTATAAAAATAAAATACTTCCCCCCCCCCAGTTCTGATGGACAAATGAGATTCATTTTTAGGTATCCATATCCTTTATTCAGAGTAGTTTTTACTTTAATTGGCAAGTGTTACTTTGCACTGACAACCCTAAGGCAGTGGCCTGGTAAGAATTTTGGTGCCTTATTGGACTGGGTAATTTGTCAGACATGACTGGTCACTCACACCCAGAGAGACGGTTGGTACTTCAAAATTTGAGGGAAGAAAACTTTGTTAGTAGAGTATGATCAGTGTTGTCTTGGGTAGACATTTTTTTTGTAAATTGCTGTTGTTTTGTCATTTAGATTTTTACTTTGTTTTCCTTTAAATTTTTTTTTGCTAAATTCTTTTCCAATTGCAAATTAAGAACTCATAGACTAAAATTTTAAAGTATATAAAATTTTAAAAATATTTTGAGAACTGTTAATTTAAACTTGTACGTTTAATTAATACATATTTTATATTTATTACTAAGGCAAAGACAGTGATAGTTTTTCTCAGTTTACACATCTCTCCACATAACTTTTGTGAGGACTTTTTTTTACTCAGTTTTTTTTTAATGTTTAGGATGGAGAGTGAAATAGGAAAGAAAAGTATGTGTAATAATAATAAGGAAAGACTTGAGATTTTTCTACAAAACGTTGTCAATCATATTCTTGATTAGGTCATCAGATATATGACAGCTTAGAGAAAACTCTGTATTTATACCAATTTATGGCAAATGACATTATTTTGAATGCTCTTTCCTTTTAAATTTATCAATACAAAAAGATGAAACCAATTGGTTTTGTTATTTATTTATTTATTTATTTTTATTTTTAAAAGATTTTATTTATTTTTTTGACAGAGAGAAACACAGTGAGAGAGGGAACACAAGCAGGGAGAGTGAGAGAGGGAGAAGCAGGCCCCCCTGCTGAGCAGGGAGCCCAATGTGGGGCTCGATCCTGGGTCTCCGGGATCATGACCTGGGCTGAAGGTAGTCGCTTAACCAACTGAGCCACCCAGGTGCCCCCGGTTTTCTTATTTATTTTTATTTCTCTTTTTACAGAATTAGTTTATTCTAAATAATCTCTTTAAAGCTTTTTCCCTGTTCTACAAAAGAAAATTGTTATTGATGAGCTTATTTTTTATTGCTTTGAGCTGGATTATTTTTATTAAGTAATTGTCATTTATGGTATAGTAAAATGGTATGCCATTTTAATGAGGGTTTGATTTTGATTAGGTGACGGTAAGCTTTTTCACTCAAGTTCCCTTAATGGCAGACCATGGTGAAGCTCTTCTATATTTCCTGACTCCATGACTCAGTGTGATCCTGTGAAAGCATGACGAATTTGAAGTTTTCAGTTTATCTTCAAAATATATGCAAACTTTGAGTTCTACTCCAATAATATGCTCATTTTGAAATTAACATGAATTTCTAGGTACAGGAAGAATCACCCTGTTTATCTTGGAGTTTTTTTATTTCTTGTGCATATTCATGTTGTTATTTGTAGTCATATGCCACTTTGAAGGCTGGTGTGAGAAAGGAAGCCCAAAGATAATTGACCAGAGAACTTCTCTGTCTCCTTAGCTCTGATAATTAGGTCAATGTTTGTCAAACCTTTCTGGTGTCGTATGCTTACTGTGCAGTTTATTGAGGCTACATGTTTAATCAATATGTACAGAAGTTTATGGACATTTTGTAGAGCTTGGAACACGATTTTACTATGGTTAATGATTTTGATGGTTTACAGTCATTGTGTACTTGCTTTTATGATGTAATGCTAGATGATTAATTTATGCTAAATCCTAAAAAGCAATATGAGATATGACTCCTGTTCTTGAGAAACTCACATTATTTGGAGAGATAGAAATGTAAATAGATAATTTCCAAGTGATAACTGTGTTCATAGGGAGAAATGCAAAAGGGAGCCTTGAGAACACAGGGGAGTGGCATTCAGTCAAGTCTGGTATTGTCAAAATGGTATCTATGAATTAAACCCTGACGAGTTTCTCCAGAATACATAGAGTATTCATTTTTCATACCAGAGCTTGTTCTTTTTATAGTAGTTTATCACCTTCTTATTTATAAGTACTTACTCTGTCTCTTGCCTTAGAACACAAACTTCATGAGTCATAATGTCTGGCATTTGGTAAAAATTCAATAAATTCTGTTGAATGTGTCTTGAAGACATTTTTTTTCACAAATTGTATTTATTGAGCAGTAACTACAGTTTTTCTACCTTTAGTGAAGGCTGATGTAAGAGGATCTGAGTTAAAATCACTCTAAAGTCCTCAGTAGTCAGACCAAGCTTCTGGTCAGTATGATAGCATTAATATTAGTACACACAACAGATATTCTTGATTTAAAGTTGCCAGGTGCCTCTGTTTTCTTAGGGAGTCCAGGTATCTAAGGGATCCTTGAAGCTAAACCAGAGGGTGAGTGTATCTTACTCATAATTGGAAGTGAGGAAGAAAAGAGATGAATAACATGGTCTATTTAGGAAGGGTTATTGAGGAGGAGAGGTGTGGGAATAAAATATCCAGCGGGTCTGCACTGAGGAGACCTTACAATTAGAAATGTTCTTTCTTAAGAAACTTTGTCTTGGGGTGCCTGAGTGGCTCAGTTGGTTAAGTGACTGCCTTCAGCTCAGATCATGATCCTGGAGACCCAGGATCAAGCCCCACATCAGGCTTTCTGCTTGGCGGGAAGCCTGCTTCTCCCTCTCTCAGACCCTCTGCTTGTGTTCCCTCACTAGCTATGTTTCTCTCTGTCAAATAAATAAATAAAATCTTAAAAAAAAAGAAACTTTGTCTTATGAAGAGGCCCTTCTCCATAGAAGACATACAAATGGCTAACAGATACATGAAAAATGTTCATCATCACTAGCTATCAGGGAAATTCAAATCAAAATTTGATTTTGATTGATTACATTGTAATACCAACTTACACTAGTCAGATGGCCAAAATTAACAGGACAGGAAATACCAAGTGTTGGAGAGGCTGTGGAGAAAAGGGAACCCTCTTCCACTGTTGGTGGGAATGCAAATTGGTGCAGCCTCTTTGGAAAGCAGTGTGGAGATTGCTTAAAAAATTAAAAATAGAGCTACCCTCTGACCCTGCAATTGCACTACTGGGCATTTATCCCAAAGATACAGATGTAGTGAAAAGAAGGACTATGGCCACAATCACAAAACTGTTGAAAGAGCCAAGGTGCCCTTCAACAGATGAATGGATAAAGAAGATATGATACATATATATAATAGAATATTATGCCTCCATCAGAAAGGATGAATACCCAACTTTTGTAGCAACATGGACTGTATTGGAGGAGCACTGGGTGTGGGGCATAAACAACGAATCTTGAAACACTGAAAAAATAAAATAAAAAATATGAAAAAAAAGAAAAAAAACGTTATCTACTTGAAAAAAAACCCCAACAACCCTAACTGATAAGTCTGATTCTTATTTCTCATTTTATATGGGAAGGCATGAAGGTAAGTTGTGAATCAGTCAAGAAGTCTGGCAAACAGTCAAGGCAGGGCAAGTGTATATGTTAGCACCAGTTAGCATGGTATACTCACAGATGACAAATGGTATACTGTGCCTGGGCTATGAAAAAATGCAGAAGTGATGGGGCAGTGGCAACAGATTTGAGTCTAAGCATAAAGTCTGACTATTGTTCAATTAGTGCTGCTTCCTGAGTGTCTTAAGTATCACTGGATGGCTTTCTACATACTAAATATTGACTGTATCATTTCTCTATCAGGAAACTAAAGATTAAATTTTTACCTTTTAATCACCAGACTGCTGTAACTTTTAGAGAAAAGTCAGCTCTAGAGTTAGTTATAAAACTTAAGGGCCTTAGTCATAAATAGCACATAGTTCATTTTGCAATATTAATATTGCATCACTTTTGGTTAGAGATATAAAATATAATTTAGATACAATCCAAAAAAAGGATAGAGACAAAAATAATTACCTAAAATCTTGTCACCTTGAAATAATGACTCTTCATCACTTTTTTCCTGATTATGAGCATCAGACATATTTGTTGAAAAATTGTCTTCCTGACAAATTCATTCTTTAAGACTCCTTGGTTGTATTTCTTCTGTGAAATCTTTGATTACACAAGGGGTCATTTAAAATCTACCTTTCTATTAAGGTATATCTATATTATGTATTCACATTGATTATGCATTTATCATTCAGTACTCAAGCATTTTTTTCTGTCTTTCCCACTAATTTTTCTTTTCTAAAGCAAAGGCCTTGACATACTTGTGTTCCCTGCCTGTAGACACAGCACCTAGTATATGTTAGTCTCTCAATAATTGCTTCCACATGAATGAATGGTCATCAGTTTATAAATAGAGGCTGCATCAGCTTGCATTCCCAACTAACAGTGCACAACGGTTCCTTCTTCTCTATATTCTTGCCAAACTTATTTCTTGTGTTTTCAATATTAGCCAGTCTGATAGGTGTGAAGTCATATCTCATTGTGGTTTTGATTTGCATGTCCCTCGTGATGAGGGATGTTCAACATCTTTTCATGTGTGTTGGCCACATGTGCCGGGAGCCGGCCCCAACAACGGTCGGTCCGTCAGGGTTCCCCGAAGGTGGCGATGGAGTCGGCGATAAAATGAGGAGACTGGACGCTAAGAGTGGTATGGGGATCTCCTCTCCTGAAAACCGTGTCTTCAGGGTTCTTTATTTAAAGCTTTTTAGTTACATCAGTCTAGCTTTAGGCAAACAGTTGGTTCTGTCTCTCTTGCTCTCTCTGCTTCTCTGTTTCTCTGTTGCTGTCTCTCTCTGTCTCAGTCTCTCTGTCTCTCTATCTCTTGCTCTCTGTCTTTCGCTTCACTCTCTCTTCTTTTGCCTCTCTCTGCGCAGGCTCTCTGTCTTTCTCCCTGTGTCTGTGTCTCCGTCTCTCAGACTCTCAGTCTCATGGCTTTGTCTCTTCGCTCTGTTCTTCCTCTTCCTCTCTATCTTCCTCTCTCTATATTTGACTGTTAAGGGTCCCAGTCTTTTATTATTCCCACATGAGGAAGTTGGGTGGTGCAGTTAAATCTTTAACTGCTTTTGCACCCACCCTAGAGACAGGATTAGTATTGTTACTGCAGGGTACAGAGTGATTGCTTAAACTCACAGAAGTTGAGATCATTGAGGCAGAGGGATCAGGAAATACAGATAAGAGATACAGAGATATGATTACCAGGAGGAGGATTAAATGGAACTATGCCTTGAATAAGCACACCAAGGACATATTGCCCTGACCCACAGGGTAAGTGGCTTTTTGGATTCTAGGCGGGGAAAGCCCCTCTGGGCTTTTCATTCACATTCACAGGTACCTCCACCAGAGTTTCTGGTGTCTTGGGCATGGAGGGAAGGGCGGATCATGCACCGTCCCCGACAATGAGGGATGTTTAACATCTTTTCATGTGTGTTGGCCACATGGATGTCTTCTTTGAAGAAATATCTGTCCATGTCTTCTACCCATTTTTTTTAACACAATTAATAGCACTCACAATAGCACATACCCTCCCCAATGTTCATCACCCAGCCATACCATCTCTCCCACACCCCTTCCCTCCAGCAACCCTCAGTTTTTTCCCTGAGATTAAGAGTCTCTTTTGGTTTGTCTCCCTCTCTGGTTTCATCTTGTTTCATTTTTCCCTTCCTTCCTCTATGATCTTCTGTCTTGTTTCTCAAATTCCTCGTATCAGTGAGATCATATCATAATTGCTTTTCTCTGATTGACTTATTTTGCTTAGCATAATACCCTCTAGTTCCATCCATGTCATTGCAAATGGCAAGATTTTGGTTTTTGATGGCTGTATAGTATTCCATTATATATATGTGTGTGTGTGTGTGTGTGTGTGTGTGTGTGTGTGTGTGTGTACAACATCTTCTTTATCCATTCATCTGTTGATCAACATTTAAGCTCTTTCCATAGTTTGGCTGTTGTGGACATTGCTGCTATAAACATTTGGGTACATGTGCCCCTTCAGATTGCTACATTTGTATCTTTAGAGTAAATATCCAGTAGTGCAATTTCTGGGTTGTAGGGTGGCTCTATTTTCAACTTTTTGAGGTATCTCCATACCATTTTCCAGAGTGGTTACACCATCTTGCATTGCCACCAATGGTATAGGAGAGTTCCCCTTTCTCCACATCTTCTCCAACACCTCTTATATCCTGACTGGTTGATTTTAGCCATTCTGACTGGTGAGAGGTGGTATCTCACTTTGGTTTTGATTTGTATTTCCCTGATGCTGAGTGATACTGAACCCTTTTTTATGTGTCTGTTGGCTATTTGGATGTCTTCTTTGCAGAAATGTCTGTTCATGTCTTCTGCCCATTTCTTGATTGGATTATTTGTTCTTTGAGTGTTGAGTTTGAGAAGTTCTGTATAGATTTTTGGATACTAGCCCTTTATCTGATATGTCATTTGCAAATACCTTCTCCTATTCTGCCAGTTGTCTTTTGGCTTTGTTGACTGTTTCCTTCACTGTGCAAAAACTTTTAATCTTGATGAAGTCCCAATAGTTATTTTTGTCCATGTTTCCCTTGCTTTGGAGCTGTTTCTAGGAAGAAGTTTCTTATTCTTCTGCCCATTTTTTAAATTGGATAATTTGTGTGTGTGTGTGTGTGTGTGTGTGTGTGTGTTGAATTTAAAAGTTCTTTTTGTATTTTGATTATTAACTTCTTATCGGATAGTCTTTTCTCTATTGGATATTTTTGCCTCTTTTATCATAGATTTATTGAGCATATAAGCATGGACCTTCTGTTCCATTGATCTGTGTGTCTTTTTTTTTTAATTTAAGATTTTACTTATTTATTTGACAGAGAGACAAAGAGAGAGGAAATAAAAGTCAGGGAATGGGAGAGAGAGAAGCAGGTTTCCTGTTGAGCAGGGAGTCTGATGATGATGGGCTTGATCCTGGTACCCTGGGATCATGACCTGAGCCAAAGACAGATCCTTAAGGACTGAGCCACCCAGGTGCCCTGCCACGTGTCTATTTTTGTGCCACCACCATACTGTTTTGATTACTAGACTATGTAGTATATCTTCAAATGTGAGACTATGATATATTCAACTTCTTTCTTCTTTCTCAAGATTTTTTTGGCTAATTGAAGTCTTGTGTGGCTTCATACAAATTTTAGTATTATTTTTTCTAGTTCTGTGAACAATGTTTGTATTTTGATAGGTATAGTATTAAATCTGTAGATTTCTTTGGGTCATATGGACATTTTAACAATAATAGTTATTCCAATCCATGACCATGGAATATATTCCCATTTCTTTGTGTTATCTTTAATTTCTTTTTCATCAGTGTTTCATAGTTTTCAGAGTACAGACCGTTCACCTCCTTGGTTAAGTTTATGCCTAGATATTTATTATTTTTGATACAGTTGTGAATGTAGGATTGTTTTCTTCATTTCTTCATCATTATTAATATATTGAGATGCAACAGATTTCTGTATATTAGTTTTGTATTCTGCATTCTACCAAATTCATTTATCAGTTCTAATATTTTTTTTTGTGGAGTCTTCAGGTTTTTCTACATGTAGTGTCATGTCATCTGCAAATAATGAAAGTTTTACATCTTCCTTATCAATATGTATGTCTTTAGTTTCTTTCTTTTATCCTTATTGCTGTGGCTAGTACTCCCAGTACTATGTTGAGTAAAAGTGATGGGATTCAAATCCTTTTCTTGTTACTGATCTTAGAGGAAAAATGCAAATTTTTCTCTATTGAGGATGATGTTAGCTGTGGATTTTTCATATACCGTCTTTATTATGTTGAGGTATGTTTTCTCTACATTTGCTTTGTGGAGACTTTTTATCATGAATGGTTGTTGTATTTTGTCAAATGCTTTTTCTACATCTATTGAGATAATCATATGATTTTTATCTTTTCTCTTGTTAATGTGATGTATTGCATGATTGATTTGTAATGTTGAACTACACTTGCATCTCTGGAATAAATCCTGCTTGATCTTGGTGAATGGTTGCTTAAAATGTAATTTTGGATTTGGTTTACTAAAATTTGTTAAGGATTTTTCCAATGATATTCATCAGAGATACTGGCTTACAGTTTTCTTTTTTTGTAGTGTCTTTTTCTGGTTTTGGTATCAAGCTTTGTATAATGAATTTGGAGGCTTTCCTTTGTCTTATATTTTTTGAAATAGTTTGAGAAGCATGGGTATTATTTCTTTTTGGTAGATTTTGGTAAAAATTCGCTTGTGAAGCCATCTGGCCCTGGACTTTTCTTTGTTGGGAGTTTTTGGATTACTAATTCAATTTCATTACCAACAATTGGTCTGTTCAGGTTTTCTATTTCTTCCTGATTTAGTTTTGGGAGGTTAGATGTTTCTAGGAATCTATCCATTTCTTCTAGGTTATCCACTTTGTGGTCATATAATTTTTCATATTGTTCTCATATAATCCTTTGTATTTCTTTGGTGTTACTTGTTACTTCTCCTCTATTACTAATTTTATTTACTTGAGTCCTTTCTCTCTCTCTCACTTTTTATTGAATCTGGCTAAAACACAGATCAGATGCCATCTTACGGATTGTGTGGCTAGATGCCCCATGTAAGTGGTGGCCAAATAGTAAAGTTGGATTCTCTGGGCCTAGATATCTGTTGTCTCTCTCGCTACACATGTGGCCATCTTTAGCTATCTTTCCCTGTCCTGTCTTCTCCTATCTAATCCTATCCCAATTTACCATAACTTCTTATCAATCTGCCCATTTCTCTATTTACCTATGTTACCTATCTATTTAAATAATATTAAGCTGCCATGAAGTGACTGGTGTTATATGTATATTATCTCATTGAAAGTGCAAAAGTCCTTTGATATTTTTATAATTGGAAACATTGAGGCTTAGAGAAAATAATAAGTAATATATTGATATTCATTTAAATGGCAAGTTATAGAGCCACTTGCCTCCATTATATTCTCCATGCCTCTTCCATTTGGCAGCTTAGTCTTACCTGAGGCAGTTCAGTTAGTAGTCGTCTCCTTCACTTCACTTAGGTCTTTCTTAAAATACCACTTCCAAAGCGAGGCCTCCTTTGATGACCCTTTTACAGTTAAGAAAAGGAATTGTCCTTCCCCATCTATTTTCTTGCCTTAGTTATTCTCTTTAACATCCATTACTTTGTATAACTTAGTTATTCATTTGGTTTATTATCTGCTCCACCCTGCAGATGGTAAACTCCATGGGATAGGTAGATAAATAAATAAATACTTATTTATTTGTTGTGTTCTTTGTTGTTCTTTGCATCTAGAATAATGCTGGCACATACAAAAATATTTTTAAAATTTTCTTAAATTAATTAGATAAAATATTTTTTAAAATTTTCTTAAATTAATTAGATAAACCAAATTTACACAGTCCTTATGTGAACCTGAGTTTCCACTGGGAGAGATGAGAGAGAAACATAAAGTTCACATTCTGTTAGCCACAGGTAAATCTTGAAGTCTGGTGGTAGCTGAAGCAGAAAATGATCAGAACAGAGCAGGTCAGTAATGAAGGCATAGAAGGAAAGGGTCTGGGCTCATTGTGATTGGCATAGTTGATATTTTTGACTTGCCTTTGTTGGTTCTTAGAAACATGATGTTTAGTTGGATAAAGTTCTGTTAAAAGACAGGAACAGTATGACAGAATGGCAAAACCTAATTGCTGGCCAAGGTGTTGACTTTGGAGCCTAAGCATTACCTAGTGGCAGCCCCAGGAGAGGCTGTTATGATCCCATGGGGCTGTATTATTTGGGGGATGCAATATAAATCTCATGGTTCTGTAGAATATTGTCTGTTCAGGGAAAGAGTACTTTAGGGTTGGTGAAATATTCCTGTCCTCTCTGTGCTCAGTGGTTAGAGAAGGAGAATTGCAGAATGGGACATGAACAAACTAGAACTAATCTTACAGATTCTGGTGGCTGGTTTGTAGCTTATTGAGGTCAGGGCCCTGGAATGGATTATTATTATTTTTTTAATGTGGAAGCCAGTAGACTAGATGATAAGGGTTTGAGAAGTAGTGTTGCAAGTTGTGTAGTGGATTACACATTTGATATTCTAGAGACAAGTTCACTAAAGGCGTTATTCCAGTTGACAGAACAGCACTTGGGTAGAGCTGCCAGATTTGATGTTATAAAGGAAATAGCACTTTGAAAATAAATTACACTTTGTATTAACAGAATGATGTATTAATCTTTTCCACCATTGAAGCAAGGGGGAGAATGAGCAGTGAATGTTAACACAGCATTATATGGATACCACTTGTAGTTCTTCTTTCCTTGTTATTCATAGACATAGACTTGAGAAACTTTCCTGAAAGGAAGTTTAACTTGCTGCTATATTTATAATAGCTTTTCTTTTTGTGATCTATTTAGTTACAAAACTTGAGAAGCTTGCAAATTCAAGATTATTTAGGTCAGTAACTGTCCTAGCTTTCCAATTTTTAAATATCTCCAGAAAAAGTTATGCTTGAATCTGGCTTCTTTCTGGAGAATTTGAGAATACTAAGATAGAGAAAAATTACAGCTCCTGCTGGGTGTGTATTTGGGGGGAGAGATTGAAACTAACACTGGATTGCAGATCAGGTAAACCTGAAATGTGACATGGGGTAGGTTGTAGAACATCTGTGAGCCTCATTTCTATTATATAGAAAATGAAAACCCTAGTTTCATTTTTGCAAAGATGTTATGAGGAGGAATAATATGTCATATGTAAAAATATTTAGCACTATGAACCTAGTAAGGTGATACAATTTTTTTTTCTCTGTTTTGGGAGAACAGAGAGCCAAAGTCCCAGGACTAATTATACTTTTTTTCTGGATCCTCTTCTCAGAAAGGATCTGAACTGATGGGATTATTTTTAAAAGGACAAGGGTATTGTGAAGAAGAAACAAAGCAAATGGATTCTGTCTTTAGACTTTATCCGGCTTATTTTCAGACTCCCAGAATAAAGCAATTTATTATTATTGTTATTATTATCACCAACTTTTCTGCAGATGAGGTTTTAAAACAGCTTTGTAACACTGGTGATTGATTGGTTGATGGATTGATTGATTTCAAAGATGAAGATATATTGAGGATTTATTTTAAAGTGTTTTATGTACATCTAAAGCAAATACAAATGAAGAAAAATGAAGCTTACTAAGTTATTGTTACATACCATTACAATAATAGAAGCTTACAGATGGTTATCCTATTTAATTTTATGTTATTCTATTTTACACTGCTGATCCCTTGGGATTCTGATCTGTAGCCGTAAAGAAAAAATTCAGAACAAAAATTAACAGCACTCTAGAGAGATTGACTTTACTCATGTAGGATATTCTGCCTTCTAATTTAAACTGATAACTCTAATTAGCAGATCCGTGAATAAAAACATATTGAAAGAAAGAGGATAAAGCTTCCAAATATCTTAAAATAGAAGGAAGCTAAGATTAATCGAGTGCCCATTACATGCCAGGGCTGTCACATGTGGGAAGTAGTTATTGCACTTAGCAAATGTAACACTGATGTTTTAATTTGGAACCCAAAGCTGGATGTTCTTGTGCTCCCTTCACTCTTAGTATTTCCCACCCCACACTTCCAATTGACTTCTATTACTTGAGTGCACTTTTGCCTTTTCTCCTGAGGTGAAACTCCTTTATGATGAAGCACTTGTGTATCACAGTCTCAATGCCTAGCCCAGGGCTTGGCGCTTAGTAGGAGTTTACTAAATGGCAGTTAAGGAAGTAAGCAGAAAAGAAGCATCAGGCAGAGGGGGCAGGAATCCTTCCCACTTTTCATTCAGAATGATGGAGTAGTAGGAGGAATGGTATCAATGATCAGTGTCGGCAGCTACATTTATTAAGCACCAGCTTGCTATATGCCAAGCACCATGCCAGACATTTTCATTTGTTATCATATTTAACACTCATGATGACCCTATGCAAAAAGCACTCTTATTCCCAGTCCCCAGATGAAGAAAGGGGGATCAGAGAGGCTTCATACATTTCTCCAAATTTTACAGCTAGTGAACGGTAAAAGCTCGGTCTTAAAAGGCCTCTAATGTGTCTGGCTTCAAATCCCATGCTCTTAGCCACTGTATTTGAGGATTTGTGACCTACAGGGTGTACTTGGCACATTAGGACCCTCAGAGATCTTTAGGAAAACTTGCTGATCCTACAGAGGTGAATTTATGAACTTGTTGGGTAGTCTCAGTAGTAGATGCAAAGAAGGAAGTCACAGAAAGAGGTTGAGAGGGTATTGTTTTGTTCTGTTTTAAAGTTTTAGTTGCAGTAAAGAACATATAACATTAAATTCAGAATTTCAACCATTTTAAATGTGCAACAGATCCTCATCACTTTTCATACTGCAAAAACAAAACACTCTGTCTGTGAGACAGACTCTGTCTGCTGCTCCCCTCCCACAAGGTCACTGCTAACTACCACTCTACTTTCAGCAGCATTTGACTTCTTGAGATACCTCATCTAAGTGGAATCATACCATGTTTGTCTTCTTATGTCTGGCTAATTTCACCTAGATTAATGTTTTCAAGATAATAGCTAATCATACCATGTTTGTCTTCTTATGTCTTCTTATGTCTGGCTAATTTCACCTAGAATAATGTTTTCAAGATTCATCAGTGTTGTAGAATGTGTCAGAGTTTCTTTCCTTTTTAAGGCTGAATATTATCCATTCTCTCTCTCTCTCTCTCTCTCTCTCTCTCTCTCTCACACACACACACACACACACACGCACACACACATGCACACTCCACATTCTGTTTATCCATTCATCTGTAGATGGGCAGTTGGGTTGCTTCCATCTTTTGGCTGCTTTGGAAAATGTTACTATGAAAATGTGTGTACACTTATCTCCTTAAGATCTTGCTTTCAATTTTTTTTCAGTTATATGCCCACTATATAGTAATAGTGTGGTTTTAGTAAATGTATCAAGTAGTACTTATGGAGACAGTGATGGCTGTAGCACCTATTTTTTCTGAATTCTGAACTTCTGACCATTCCCATTACCACTGCCCTAGTGTAGGAACTCATCACTAGGGATCATTAGTTCCCTCCTTCCTCTGCCCTATCCAGTCACACCACCACTGATAAAATGACCTGACACCCAAGTTAAGCCCACCACCCTCCTACTTACAACTCCCCAGTGGCTCTACCTTGACCTCAGAAGAAATTCTAGGCTCCTTTACATTTGGCATTTATGCCGGTCTCTACCCAGCTCTCTGGCTTCATCCCCTACAATCCCTGACATGGTATTTTTTCTTTAGTGCTCTCAAATGCTTTAGTATCTCATAAAACTCCTGTCTTATTATTTTCCTTAAAATTTTGATTTGTACATACTTATATAAAAGCTTATATAAAAAATAAAAAGTATCCTATCATTCATACTTTCTACTTTTAGTTCTTTTTTTCTTTTCTTTTGCTCTTCTCTACTCTTGCCCATTTTACTTTCCCTCTACCCCTCTTGCATTTATTGCCATAATAACATCATATTAATAACTTAGAAAGTATTCTTTTGAATTTTGTCCAGACTCATACAATGTTATGTAAACAAATTTGTGTGTGTGTGTGTGTGTGTATGTGTGCGCGCACATGTGTATGTCTATTTGCATACATATTCTTGTTTATACATTTTACTGGATGTATCCAATATCTGGTGTCAGTTCCTGCCAGATGTAAGACCCCTTTAACACTACTGAACCTTTATTTTAGTGGAAAAAATTGACTAAAGTGTTATTGTTTCCCCCGTCACCTCCTTTTCCTGACTCAGTTACTGAACTGAAGGGTCCAATATCTGCAGGAGCTTGATGTTTTTAATTTAAAAGTCCTACTGTCATTTCTGTCACCTTAGATGGGAGTGTTAAGAAGAGGTCATTGGCAAATTATGACTCTAGATGAACAATTTGCTCTTAATTAAAAAGCTTGATGAAACTCTCTTTGGGAAATGAACTCATTCAAATGGGAGATAATTTAAGTTCATCCATTCAGGACCTTTTTTTTTCTCTATTTTTCCTTCACCCGGTACAGAATATTTTTATTCGGTCTTGTGATATAAGTTGAATTTGACAGGAGCAATTCTTTTTTTACTCAGATCATAAAATTATTATGTTGTCTCAGTTAAATTGTGTTTTGCCCTCAGAAAAAAATAATGAGTACTGCTTTCCCTAGAGAGATAGTCTGGCGGTAATGGAGAATGGAGTAAAATTACTCCCTGCTGGAGTTTTTGAAGGGGAAGGAAACACAGGAAGGTTAAATACGTATGGGACTCTTTGGTAGGAAGGCCATAGTTCAAAACCAGTTCTGTCACTAAACAGCTGAGTGACCTTAGAAAAAGATTGGAAAGCGGGTTTCCTTATCTGTAAAAAGATAATAATCCCTGCTATATATCATTGGCTATTCTGAGGATCAAATGGAGTAAGTGTAGTGAAAAGACGGAGTGACAGCCGAGTGCAATGCAAATATTGTCAATATTGATGCCTCCTGCTGCGCTGAGAAATAATTTCTTAACAGTCTGCTACATAGATCCATCAACCAGTGACAGTGGTCACTAGGCAGAATTCCATTAGAATGGAAAGGTAAGCCCAACTTCTCCCTTCTTTACTCTTCAGTCCCCAATATAGAATGAGGAAGCTGAGGCCCAGAGAGGTGAAATGTGTTGACCAAAGCCGCACAGCCGGTTAGTGGTAGAGCTGGGACTGGGAACTCCACTTCCTGCCCAGTATTCTTTCCAGAACACCCTGCTCCTCACTTTATCCAATTAATAATAATACTCTAGCTTGACATGACCAGTTAGAAATAGAGAAGCAGGAAGAGGTTGGGAGTTTATTTAACATGCCCCATTCCCGTTTATCCTTGGAAGTTCACATTTGCATATTGTTTGAGGTAGTGTAAATAATATAAACTGAATTGAAATGAAATGCCAGATTCTCAGGCACAGAGTCAAGCTACCCTCATAGCCTATCTGTGTTGGTGATTAGGTGAACAGTAAGAACAGGCCAGTATTACATAGCGTACTGGAACAGTATTTCCCAAATAGTATTCTAGGGATCACTTGTTCCAGGGAGGCTGCTCAAATAAAATAGATAGTTGCTGCATTAATATAGTCCTGGTTAGAGATTCATAGTGCACATCAGCCACCCAAGCTCTTAAGCAATGTCACAACAAGGAAAATTTGTTTAATTTTGCTTCAAGCTAAACTGACAAATTTGTGTGAAGAGAATGTTTTTCCCCCTTAAACATTTAAAATTGTCCCCTAACTTGTTGTCTCTCTTCTGCCTACAAAAAAAAAAAAAAATCAGTAGATGCTTGCATCAGTCTCCAGGAAGGGGTCCTGCATACTGCTGCCCTGCCACCTGCTCCCCATCTTATGCAGCCCTAGGAAGAGAAGACATGGGCTGCTAAGATTTGCTGGGCTTTAGGAGTTCTCTATAAGGATGATGGGAAGAGTTTGGTGCCAGGGAGAACTTAATGGCCATTAACCAAAGCAAATGCAGACATCTCTACAGGTACCCGAGTGAGCAGATGACAATAGCCAAAGCCCAGATTAGATCATGTGCATCTCAGTACACATCCATGGAGACAGAATATGTTGAGGCCCAGATACTGTTTGCCCAGGGTCCTGATATCAAGCCCCCATCAGGCTCCTGCTCAGCAAGAGAGTCTGCTTCTCACTCCTTCCACCCCTCCCCCCCTCTCCTGCACATGTGTGTTCTCAATCTCTCTCATAAATTAAAAAAAAAAAATCTTGAATCCATTATGGGGGTGGGCAGAAAAGAAGAAGTAGATCAAGAGTCATTCTTCACCTTTGTTAAGCAGGGACTTGAGGTAGAAATCAAGTAAAGAAATAGAAAAGTAAAGTTTAAATTTTTTGCATTCCTGAGTTTGTAGACTGGGAAAAGATTGTACCTACTATAAATTTCACATTGGGATCTTTTGCTGCCATTACAACCATTTCCATGTTTCTAGAATTTTCCATTTTAATAATTAATACATTAAAATATTTTTGAACATCTGTTTAATCATTATTTGTGTAAAAAAGAATAAGGCATGATCCTTATTTTCAAGTTGTTTTTAGACTAGTAACACACATTGTAACAAATGTTCAGTTGGGAATAAAGGTTGACTGTATTGATAAGTGAGGAAATTCAGAGAGGGAATTATTTTTGTACTAGTAAAGAAGGACATTGAATTTATCTAGTAGAAATTAAATGAATTAAGTAAATAAGATTAAAAATGAAAAGGTTGACAAGACTAGTAGTACGACAGATAAAAACAAAATTGACAGGATGTCTTACATTTTTTAAGCTGTGTGAATAAAGGGAAAAAAATTACAAGGTTTCCCAACTAGAGTTAGGAATTCCATAATCCCCAAATTGCTATAAACTATTCCTGATTGCTCTTGCCCTGAGCCCTCAAACTTATAATAATAATTTTTTAATAAATGAGGAGAAAATGAAGAATACAGAAGGGTGGGATAATACATATTCAAGGTAGCTCTTTGGGAAAAGTCTGAGGTAGATTTAGGAGAACTTGCTATGAACTATTGACAGGGAAAAATTTGAATTATATAATAAAAGGCTACATTCTATTTGGCCACTGGAAGTCTTCTGTGAATAGTGCCTCATTGTTATTTCTCCTTCTCATTGGTATTAGAGAGTGAAAAACTTAGGGAAAATATATATTTATGTGCTTTGCCTCTGCTCCCCATTGAGGTTGGTACCTGGAATTGACTTGGAAATAGAGTACAAAAGCACTAAATAATTCTGGAATGCTACTCCTGTATAATTTTTTGAGAAATCACTGATTTTAGTAGGCTGTTATTTATATCTATCCCTTTTTCCCTTACTTTGGTCCTGGAAGGCTGAAATCATCTAGGTAGGGGTATATAATTAGAACTGAGAATAAATGACTTGGTGTCTGTGTAGGGTGTAAATTGATCACGGAGGGGACCCTGTTGTACCAACTCAAATAATCTGAACTGCCAGAGATACAATTGAATTGAATGCAGATACTTTAGGAATGAACCCATGTGGACTTCTCACAGGAATACTCTCTCTCTGGCCATATATATTTTATTTAATACATATTTCATTTTGGAAATGCATGTGGCTTTTCATGTCCATAAAAAACCTGCAAGGAGTTAGTTCAGTTAATATATTTGAAATTATTTTTGAGGGAGTACAGAGATCTCTATTACATGGGTCGAGGCAGGAGTAGGTGGTGGCAGGGTATTGATCCGTCTGCAGGTGTTGGATAGGGTGGATAACTAAGATGAACCAAACATTACTCTAAGTCCAAAAGGCCAGGGATAATTACACTGCACATGGCTTTTTGTCAGCCTGAGAGCCGCCTAACCAGATTTAAGAGTAGCTTGTGCTGCACTGAAGAGAAAACCTAGGAAGATCAATTGAGAAAGGACCATCCCCTTTGAGGGAGAGTGACTACAATTATATGGAAGCTCAGATGGCCAGGAAGTATGTATCCTATTCTACCTATCTTAGATCTTTTCCAAAGGGTGCAGTCATCAACCCAGGATAAAAAAAATATCAACTGGGCCAGTTCCCAAGGCAGTGTCCATGAGAGCAGGAAAATAATTAGGAAATCATAAAGTTGATGTTCTGGCAGATTCCCTGAGCTCTGCTTCCCATACTCAGGACTCCAGGGTCCTCATGGAGGAGGTCAGAGTTGAGGAAGAGGTTAGAAGCTGAAGGGCAGACAGCCCCACAGTCTCACTTACTACTAAACTCTAAAATGACTGAAAAGCGGGGCACCTGGCTGGCTCAGTCGGTAGAGCATGTCCTTCTGCATCTCAGGGTTGTGAGTTTGTGTCCCATGTTGGGTGTGGTGATTACTAAAACAAACAAGTGAATTAAATGACTCGAAAGATTATTTTTTACATTTCAAATTTAAGTTTAGAGAAGACTCTAATATTTACTGTTCCAGATGTATTGACTTCTTGCCTACTCATTCCTAATCTCTATTAATACTAATTCAGCAAATTTGTCATTCACAATAAAAAATGTGTGCTTGAGGGGTGCCTGCGTGGCTCAGCTGGTTGTGTCCAACTCTTGATTTCAGCTCAAGTCATGATCTTCAGGTCTTGAGATGAAGCCCTGATCTGGGTTCTGTGCTCAGCAGGGAGTCTGCTTGAGATTTTCTCATCCTCTCCCTTTGCCCCTCTCCCTCAGCACACACATACTCTCTCTTTCTCTAAAATAAACGAATACATCTTTAAAAAAGTGTGTTTGAAACATAAAATATTGTGATATCAAATAGAGCTTAACATATGATAATATTGTCAGTAAATTGTCTTAAAACCATCTCTAATTCAGTGATGTGGGGAGCTACATGAGCCTTTTTGAAAATGCTGAATCTCTCAAGTTTTAAATTCTCACACATGCAGGCACCTACCCAGACCACAGTCACTGTACATACATTTAATAAAGTTCAGTGAGATGATGTTTAACATCAGTGAACGTGCTATGTCTCCACTTCAGTCAGTGATCAAGCCACTGAACGATGATATTTAATCCAAGTAGGTGCCACTGTATGTACAGATGAGAATTGCAAATCTTCTTGTTGCCTGCAAGGAGAGGTACTTCAAATAGACATGTTTTATAACAAAATATTAACAGTGAAAAGTCTCAACTTGAAAGCAGTTTTTTTTAAAAAAAGCATCTCTTGGGAAATAATCATTGTTGTCAGAGTCTTTGTTAATTTACCACCACCTATAAACTGTTGGCATTTTTCAAATATCCCTTGTTTAATAGTTTTAGTTTTGTTGAAAATTCACACTCTACTAAGAAAATTATTTTGCAACATGTATGTATAGATATTTTGGTTCTCCATGCCTATAGAATACTGGGGATTGGTGTTTAAAAGGACTGTACTAAGGATGTGGACACTGATGTATGTAATGTAATATAATGCATAAAACATATTAGGCTAATATATTTCATATAAAAAGGAACTAGAAGAGAAATTTAGATTAAATCTCAAAATGCAGTGTTTATTAGTATTCTTTACTAAGTGCATGGGACATTATTTGCAGTGCTAGTTGATCTCTGTGGTTAGGTTACTGGAATTTTTCTGGGACAGGGTAATACTAGAGTTGGAATTTTCTGTTTTCACATAGTCAGGTCTGTGCTCAGGCAAAGTTGTATCTATACACTCTGGAGATAGGCTAGGAGCCAAGAAGGAAGAAATTAAAGAAAGGGAAGAGTTTACAACCATATAATCTTGTTTGATTATCTCCATAGATGTGTTGTTCAAGATAGTATATACTAATTATAAGTATCTAAGCAAACAGGAATTAACTAAAATTATGTAAAATAAAAAAAATCATTCACTCATTTCATTTACAGCAGTCACATACCACAAGTTCGATAACTACATGTGGTTTAGTTGCTACTATCTTATACAATAGCTTTCCTATAAGATAGACCCTTTCCATCATCCCAGAAAATTTTTAACTTCATTTAAAATATCTACTTTATTGGGTGCCTGGGTGGCTCAGTGGGTTAAAGCCTCTGCCTTCAGTTCAGGTCATGATCTCAGGGTCCTGGGATTGAGGCCCGTGTTGGGCTCTCTGCCCCACAGGGAGCCTGCTTCCTCCTCTCCCTCTGCCTGCCTCTCTGCCTGCCTATGATCTCTTTCTCTGTCATATCAATAAATAAAATCTTTAAAAAAATCCACTTTATTAAGGTATGATTTAATGTATACAGCTTGATGAATCTGGGATATGTATACACCCATGAAACCATCACCACAGCTTTATAGGACTGAACATCTATATTAGTGTACAAAACTAGAGGTTTCTAAAAGGATAAGATGGATTTTACATACTCTTCTGAATAAAGTCAAACAGTGAAACAACATGAACTGATGAACTCCCTCCCTTTTTAAAGAAACCTTTCCTTTGTCACTAAGGTTAGAGCATACATGGTCTCCCCTGTTACTTCAGCTACTTGCCAGAAATGGTAGAATGGTAGAACAATGTCATCAGCATCTCTGGCCTATGAATTTTGGCTATTAGTATCATTTTTCTACAAAAAAACTATGTCTCATGAATTAATTTTACCTCCTGGAGCAGAAAAAATTAAGATGAGTAAGTCATCTTGTTTTTGAAAAAGAAACAGCCTAAAAAGAGGACTTGTAGTGGCCAAGTAATAAATTTGAGAGTAAGAAACAGTGATTATAGTCAATAGAGTTAAATTGACTCTTTTGGATGATCCATGAATTCATGATAAATATAGGAAAGGTAACACAAAATGGGCTTACAATGAGATTTTCAGTATTGTGAATAAATGGTATTTATGGAACAACCTTAATTCTGTGAGCAATAAGCTGGAATTTAGACCAATAATTAGGTTACCCATTATAAATGAGGGGCAATTGAGAAGTGATAGGAGGTCTAATCAGAATATATGGTTATGGGAAGTAATGATGTTGGATTTTTTTAAAGGAAGCTGAAAAAGTTTGAAATAGATACCTAAACTAGAAGAACCTTAAATGTTTGGCATTGATCAAAGGACAGATTCAGTAGGTAAATCTTGACCAGTTGTATTAGTTAGAAACAAAATAAATTGTTAGTAAATTTGGTTAAAAAAAAAAAAGAAATGTAGATTTTAGTAAAACCTCATAGACAGACCAAACAAAGATGCCTAGTGGTAGAACAATAGACTCTACAAATGAAGGGATCACAAATTTACTTAGTGGGACCAAACAGCATAATCCTTGATTAAATCTATTTTTCTCTGAAGCCAAAAATGTACATGTTTCACTCAAGGAGAGGGTGGAAATATTTGTAGACTTCGCTCTCTGCCTCCTTCTGTTGGCCAGTGGTATTCAGACAATCCTTAGTGTAAAGTGGGGGCACAAACCAGGGAATATTGAACTCCAGTTCAGAGAAGCCTATGGGAGTTGGTCGACATTGATATTTCATGTTGGGACCCCAAAGAATGAGTAGGCATCCTCCATTAATGAGAGGTTGAGGGAGAAAAGAGAAAAATTTCAAGGAGGAAGCATAGTATTTTCAAAGACATGGAAGCAAGAAATGCAGGGTGCATTTGAGGAATTGCAACTATTCAGAAGCCTAGGGAATAGGATACCAAGCACACTGAGATGAAGTGTGATTCAGACCGTGGTAGAACTTGAATGTTGGTATAAAGCAGCTGGTACTTACAAGACAAACATTCTATTGAGGAAAAGTGAATAGATTTAACTAGCCTTTAATATTTGCACATGCAAACCATGTTTTAACCTCAAGCCATAGAATCCTAAATTCATTTTCTGTACCTTTTCATTGCAAAAAGATAAAAGAACAATATTCATCTCAAAAAAACCTGAAGGGTACACAAGTGATACATTTAAATTTTAAGGAAATCAGTATGAGCTCTTCTTTTGAGGTACACAATTCAAATTAAGTTCCAGCTAAAACAAATGAAGTGAATTATATATCACAGGCTAACATTACAGAACATCCTCCCGTCTTTAGGTAATGAGGACCCATCAGGGCTTGGGACTCAGCACTTGACTGATGGTTGGGAACATTCCTTCTTTTGTTTTAAGCAATCTGTTTGATGAAGACAGAGTTCATGATCTCTTAAGGCCTCAGAGTATCTCCAATCACCATTGCTTTGCTTTGCTTGTTGGACTTTGTTTCATTGTGTTAGAACTATGTTTCAAAAGGAGAGGTATATTAGTTTCCTGTTTTCACTGTAACTAATAATAGTAAAACAGCATAAATATGTTCTCTTAGTTCTGGAGGCCAGAAATCTGAAATCAGTTTCAGGGGACTAAAAGTCAAGCTGTAGGCAGGACTGGAGGCTCTGCAGGGGAGAATGTGTTTTGTTGGAATATTTTTTAGCTTTTAGTGTTTATTTGATTTGTGCTTCCTTTCAAAGCACATCACTCCAATCTCTGCTTCTCTCATCACATTACCATCCCCTCTTGTGTAGTCAAATCTCCCCCTATCTCTCTCTTATAAGAACATTTTAGATTATGTGTAGGTCCCGTCTGGACAGTCCAGATCAATCTCCTTATCTCAAGATACTTAATTTAATCACATCTACACATTCCTCTTGCCATATACCAGCAAATTCACAGGTTCCGGGGATTGGGACATAGATATGTTTGGGAATATTATTTAGGTATTATTATAGGAAGGGACTCAAAATTGTCAAGCACTTATAATGGAAATTTTCTTAAATGGCTACCAACATGTTGGAAAAAACATACTATAGGCTGGCCAGATGAGCTAGCTTTTTCTTTCTTTCTTTTCCTTTCCCTTTCCCTTTCCCTTCCCACATTTTTCTCCTTTCCTTTCTCCTCTCCTCTCCTTTCTCCTCTCCTTTCCTTTCTCCTCTCCTTTCCTTTTTCCTCTCCTCTCCTTTCCTTTCTCCTCTCCCTCTTCTCTCCTCTCCCTCTCCTCTCCCTCTTCTCTCCTTTCCCTCTCCTCT